>VZRV01000144.1:650419-698859 GCA_013398115.1 Falcunculus frontatus
GCGGCTCCTTCCCCTGCGGCCCCGGGAGGCGCCACGGAGCGGAGGGGCGGGATGGGCTCTCGGGGAGCCGCGTCCCGGTCGGCGGAGCCCGGCCCCTCCCAGGGTGCGAACACTTCCCCCCCTCCGCAGACCCTTCCCCGCTCGGCCCCACGCTGCCCGCACCGGGCTCTGTCCGGCCGGGAATCCTCGCCCGGTGCAGCGGTGCCGGTGCGGGAGGGAACACGCAGCCCCTGAGCCCCCCTGCCCGAGCTCGGCGGATACCGACAGGCGACAGTACTGCGGGCAGTGGCCCCTCTGTGCCCTCGGAAACCAGTGGCCTAAGCCTTTCTCAGGAATGCAGTGGTGTTATTTCTGCATCTTTGGATAGCCCCGTGCCTGTCCTAAATGCAGATTTACGTTCTGCTTTCGGTAGCCGCAGCGGACCCAGCACACCGTACAAGTAACTTTAACCCAGCTCGTGTTCGGCTCCTTTCTGTCGACTAGCGAATGAATAGCCGTTCTCTTTCGTCTCGGTTAAAAGAAGTGATGAGCAAGTGTCTTTGCAATTCCCAATGCCGTTAAGCCATCTCGGTGCTTTTGCATCTCCAATTTCATTTTTCCCTAATGAATACCAGTGTTTTCTAGGGTCTAGTATTAAAAATATACATGAGAAACAAACGTGCAAGCATCTTCTTTATAAGAGTCTAGACTTGTAGATATAAAAATTGGAGAATTTTAAAAATATATATGTATTTCTGATGTAGGTTCCACACATTTAAGGGGATTTTACCATGAATCTGAGCTATATGACACCATGCATACCACCTCTTCCTTGATCAGTGAGGCAGGGTCATTCACTGTCAATTAATGGTGTCAGTAGCACAGTAAGAGATGAACCAATCAATGAAAAAAAATGGCCAATTGTTAGAAAACACTAACTAGGGAACAAGGACAGGCTCTGAAACTGAGGCTAATGAAGAATAGTTTAGAAAGAAAACATGTTTTTACTGGCATAGGGATGATGTCAATGAAAACGTTGCAGTAGAGGTGAATCACAAAACGCAGATGAGTAATCAGAAGAAAAGTGGCATCGTGGTCTTAAAAATTGTGTACCTTTGACAACAATGTAAAGACAGTCTGAAAAAGGGACACAATTGAATCTGGTAAATAAAATTACCTTAATTGCTTCCAGCAAATGCTGAAGACTCTAATGACTGGCAGTGAACCTCGGTTCTTAAGGCATAATGAATTTTCAAAGACCTGGGCTTCTTATCACCACAACATCCTCCAAATAAAAGGTTTGGAAAGAAAGCCATTCTGACAGTAAAAAGTCTCTTGAAAGCAGCCAAGCAGAAATGTTAAAATCCGTCTCTAATATACCTCTGTACGCATATAGACACATCTAAGATGTATGTCTAATGGGCTTCAGCAGATACATCAGTAGAAGGAATGGCAGAGACAATCAGAAGAAGGAGGATTTTGTTCAAACATACCAGTTGTTCTATAACAGAAAAAATCGGGATCATAATGTGACTGTCCTGATGCAACTGTCTGGTCTTATTAGTCAAATCTAAAAGAATTTTGACTGTGACAGGTATATAAAAAACACTGAAAGTATGCCTGGGCTCCAGGTCTGCCTGAGAGGTAATGAAAATAGCCAGAAGCTGTTACTCCTGCAAAATAACTATTATCGCTATTTGTGTTATATTACTTGGTGTTCTTAGCCAAATCAGATACGGTCATAGCTGGATTTCTCAAGACCTACTCAGTGGTACAATAGAATTTGTAAAAATGCCAGAAGAATCATTTTGCATGCTGGCATCGCAGATGTCACCAAGTGCAAAGTCATTTTGGACACTAGCTTAGTCAAAAATCCCATTGAATTAATCTGTAACAAAATACTAAATCTGCAGTAACTCATATTAGCAGCTACATGAGAAGGAGGGGAGCCAAAATTATATAGGGCAGAAATCAAATTATAAGTGTTGAGTGCCTCTTTCTTTCCAGGTCAATTTAGTGAGGTTATTGTCAAGAAATCAAAGTAGTCTAGCAGAAGAATGAGCTTGTCTCATGTACATGTTTATGGTACTGAATTATGCGTTGAGAAATCTGCCCTCTCTCGTAGCAGACCGCATGCTCTCAAGCTGTAATCGCTCAGTGTGTCCTGTGTCCAAGTCACTTCGTGCGACTCTGCTGTCACCTTTCTTGCTGATAGGATCCTCCAGCAGCACAGCATGGGTGTCAATGCCCTCTGCATCCTCTCCCACTGCTCTCCCTTCTTCTGGCAATGACAAAACCAATGTGGCAGAAAGCCTTCTTAGCTGGCAGTGTCACACTAATAACCTGAGGCCCATGACAACCTACGAACCATGTAATGGTTCTTCTAATCTGTGTCCAAGGATTGTGTTCACGCCCTTCTTCCTCCAGATCCAAGTGGCTTAGAATGCCCCAAAACCACTTTGCATCCCTCCCTCTTGCATTTTCTTCTGCTCAGCTGCAACTGAGCACTGGAATTCAGATGCTTCCAAAAGCTAAGCCAGCTCAGGTTGAGCAGTATGGTGTGCCTCCTCTCCAAACAACTCAACTAATGAAGGCTTCTGAATGCTACAGAAATGGCTCACCCAGGCATAAACCAGAAGAGAATGTGCTCCTGTTTAATGTCAGCCAAATGCAAGAGGCTTGACAGGCTGCTCCTGAGTAAACCCAACCGATTCCATCGCATCTCATCAGTATGGATGAACCTTGATACAGGGTCATGAGGAAGATGTATGACTAATGTTCTGGAGACATTCAGGGAATCCAAAAGCTTCAAAAAGCAGAGTAATCCTTTCTCTCACAGTGAGATTTCCTCCATCTTCTCTGAAACAATCTCCCACTTTGCAGTCTTTGTTTCTTTAGAAAGGAAAAAGTGAGATCTTCATATGTCTTACAACAGTCAGTGTCCAAGGACAGCAGCTCCTATGCAAGATTACTTTGGCCTTCTTCAACGACTGTAAATAACATAATGCAGGATACAGTCAAAGAGGTTTCTGGAGCAGGGGAAAGTGGTTTTTTCTGGTGGTTTTGGCTTTTTGAAGGTTATTGTTCTTTTCACTTAATACATCCAGAGTCTGGGTTTTGAGTATGTAAGAAGAGATATTTTATTTCACTTGTTTGGATTATTTTCTATAGAACTAGTATAGTAAGAAAACACAATTTACTATATAATAGAAGCGAGAGAATTGCAACAACAAAGCATGAGCTTTCTCTACAGAGATAGTGAAGGGCTTTCCAAAAATGGTGTACTAAAAGAAAATAGCTCTGACAGTGCGCTTCTGGTAGCATTGAAGATTATCAAAACAGAAGTGAATTAAGTAATTGAACATATTATTCTCATCACTGATTATGTTAATCTAATTTATAAATACATCTTTTGCTCTGGACCAGACACAGAACTGACGCCTGAACCAATTCTGTGAGGTCATGGTTAGTTGAACAAAATGAAGATCCAACTATTATATAGGTAGTTAAAGTATACTGGCTGGTATAATTCTTCCTGTCCTCTTCTTGCTTTCCCTCAACCCCAAGTCGTTTTCAATTTCAGGTTGCCATGAGTCAGCCGACTGCTGAAGTGTTGCATAGCAGACCATTAAAGGAAATGCTTTCAACTAAAAACTCTTCAGTTTTATTTTATTTATGAAATTACGCGGTTTTTCCTAACTGCCTTCCGGGGAAGGGGGAGTAAACTATCTCTAAAACACTCTAAGAATGCTAAAATAAACAATTATTGGCATGACTCAGCAGATAACAACAATAGCCAACAAGGTCTTTTCTTAAAGGAATAATATTTTTGTTCTGTTGTAAAAAAGGCAAAACAACATCACCAGAAAAGGAAGCAAATCTTTTGCCATCAAACACAGTCCTTTGACTCCTAAAGGTGAAACTTTGTCTTCCTACCAGCATGCCCTGCTCCTTGTTATACAAGTAAGCAACTCCTAGATTTTCCACCAAGCATCTCCAAAAGGGAACGAAAGCAGCAGCTGAAGCTTTCCACTGTGCTTCTTTCCACCAAGGTTCCTAAGAGTGCCCCTCATACTGTCAAATAGCATCAGCATATCAAACCACAAGCCTCTGTAGATGTGAGCTAGGAGTATGGTATGTGTCTTTCAGGCTATTCCCAGTAGACTCAAATATTTAAATGAAAATTCCTTGTAGAAAAAGAGATTGTTTTTTCCCCCTAGGTTTATCATGGAAAGAATTTGTACTGTGCTGCAGGCTATTCAGTGAGGGTTGAAGTCTCTTTTGGTGTAAGTACTGTCTATCAAGTGTAAATCGATGCATTGTGTACTTAGTGTAAAAATGCTTTTCTGACACTCAGATAAATTATGATTGTTGTTCTGACCCTTGTCTTTCATTCACCTCCACTCAGCTGCTGACTTTTGTGGTTTCTGAGATGAAATGTTGATTTAGGACCAGCGCAATTGACCAATCTCATCTCTTCCTTTCCATCTAATTTTATACTCCTATCCCCTAATGGTCTTATTTGCCACCACTCTGCATTCTTCTTATGCATTACCAATAAAATATATTCATTATGTTCTTCTCTCTCCCTTGCTAATGTCTTAGAACAAATTGTACTCTGCCGCTTTATCTTTTGCTGGAGGAAAGTCCAGGCACAAAGCTGGCCCAGGATTTGGTTAAGATTGTTTTGAGCCATCTTTTCTTACAACTTGAGATGAGTTATTCTCTGAGGTCCTCAATCACAGCCAAGGACTTGGGCCATTATTAATTAGTTATTATTAATAACTGTTAAGTGCCTGCAGTCCACTTGTAGCATAAAAAGGGCAGGCTTCTTGCCTAGAAGGGCTAAGTACAGGATGTCTACACTGCAGTCTCCCATGTCTATGCCAGCTTTAAAATACTCAGGTATTACTTATCTGGTGCTCAGTGCACTCTACCCAAAAGTACACTGAGCTCTGCAAGCAGCTTCTACAACCCCAGGAGGTTTGACTTCACCAGAGCACGTTCACTGCACTGTACCCCTTCATTCTGTCTGAGATTAGGCAGGCAGATGCCAAAGGAAGTGGTGTAGCCTTTCAGTTGGAAGCCTGCACTGAATTTCACCAACTTAAGGCTACCTTGCACTACCCTGGGATTATTTCACTCAGACTCCATTGCAAATATGTTCTGTATTTTGTCCATCTTTCTCCTTTCTCCTCCCTTCTATTTTAGATGAATGACAACACACTTACTATTGCTGGTTAGTTTTCATTCACTGCAAAGTTGGAATAACTTACGATGGAAGTACTGTCCCAGTTATAGATGAATGACAACACTTTTACTATAGCTGGTTAGTTTCCATTGATTGCAAAGCTGGAATAACTTGCAGTAAAAATAATGTCCCGATTATAGATGAATTGCAACACTTCTGCTATTGTGAGTGAGCACCTGTGGATTGCAAAGCTGTTAGTAACCTACAATACAAATATTATTCCAAGAAAGGTTGCAGCTTAGTCAGATGATAACCTTTTTAGTCCTTTTCCAGCACTGCAGATTCTGCTTTCTGGCAATAGCTATAGCCAGTTCCACAATTTGGATTTCAAATTTAGTAAGTGATAAATCATGCATGAGACCCAAAATATACAAAGCAGCAGTTGCAAAAATATTCTTCCTCAGTATTTTAGAAAGAACATCACAAAATTTTTTTGCCAAAAGAATTAATGTTTCTATAAAAAGACATGTGAAGAAATGAGCTCTTAAGAGATTACAACGCTAACGCATGCCATTATTATTACTATAACTAGTTAGAAACTATTTCAGAATGTAGATGTACTCTATAAAATCAGTGAGAAGGAATTCCTTGCAACTGGCCCTAAGTCACGCTTCCAGGACTAGGGATCTGTACCTCAACCATAATCACTCTCTCTGCTGAGTATTTATTTATTCTCCACTTCCTCTGTTAGTTCAGCTCCCATGTGTCACAAATACAACCACATAAACAGTGATGGATTTTCTCCAGCTCCTTCCACCCTCAGAGAGAACAGAACCACCTCGTACCCTATTTCCTGTGTCACAGGTTTATTTCTAAACAACTCATCCTGAGTGTTTGACACTGACTGGTGTGCTGCAGTCAGGAATTCAGCTACTACGGTCAACTGACTGCTTTCCAAGAATACCACTCATTAAAAAGTACTGCTGGAGACTCTACATTCAAATCCTTGCTGGATGCTGGGCTTTCTCCCTGGTTAATAAGAAAGGATTCATCTTCTGGAGAGTGTAAATAAATAGAGGCAGGAAAAGACCAATAGAAATTCCCCACCAGGCTTTTTCCAGAGTTTTCAAAAATCAACCTTCTACTATCTGGAATACATTTCACTGTCGGGAAGTTCTTCTTTGTAAAACTTCCCTTGTTTCTCTTAGGCTTACTGTGTCTAGGTAAATTCTATCTTCCCTTGTTTTTTTCTCTTCTAAATAGCTGTAAATTTTGTCGCAGGCTTCTTTAGGCATCAGCTATCCCAAAAATACCAACTGCTCTCTGTCACTAAAGAAAATTTTTCATTGTTCCCATAGCTCAGTTTCTCAACAGCTTCCACTAACATTTTGTGGCTTTGTTCTAAGCTCCCTCCCATGTCTCTAGTCCTGGGCACAAAACTGATGTCTTTATTCAAGGTACAAGCAACTGCTCTTTGCTTCTAAACACGGAAACAGAAACCATATTTCATGAGACTGTTGCCTCTAGAGTTGTTGTCAGTTTTAAAGATTCTGTGGATCTACAATAAAAGACAGGTAGCACCAACTGCATGGAGACAGAATGATTTGTAACCCTAAGGGATGCTCTGACAATCATTTTATTTAATCGTCATGACTGGTTGAACATTTCTAACTTTCCAGTTGTGAATAGAGGTTGCTTTGTGCAGTGAAATGACTCTTCTAACAATGATCCATTCATTCTGCTGTGACTACACCAGTGGGTGAAGGGGAAATGCCAGCTTTGCAATGTTTTAAATTATTATTATTATTAAAACAACTGTACTAGGGTATTGGCACATCTGCAAAGAAACAAAACCCTTCCATTGCTTACCTGTTCATGGCTTAGAATCATCCTAAACTGGTAGCAGCCATGATCATTAGCATCTGATAGGCTCAGTCTATTCATAAAATCATCAGTAAAATCCTCCAGGAGCTCCTGGACAAACTCAAACAGAAAAAGGAAGCCTACAGAGGGTGGAAGCAGGAAAAGGTCGCCTGGGAGGAATATAGAAAAAATTGTAGCCAGGGATCAGATTATGAAAGCCAAAACCCTGATGGAATTAAACGCGGCCAGGGACATCAAGGACAACAAAAAAAAGCTTCTATAGGTACATTGATGATAAAAGAAAAACTAAGGAAAATGTGGGCCATCTCCAGAAGGAAATGGAAGACCTGGTTACCTGGGACATGGAGAAGGGCAAGGTCTCAGTGATTTTTTTGCTTTGATCTTCACCAGCAGGGGCTCCAGCCACACCAACCAAGTCACAGAAGGCAAAGGCAGGGACTGGGGGAATGAGGAACCACCCACTGTAAGGGAAGAACAGGTACAAGGGCATCTAAGGAATGTGAAGGTGTACAAGCCCATGGAACCTGATGAGATGCATCCACGGGTCCTGAGGGCACCGATGGATGAAGTGGCTAAGCCACTATCCATCATATTTGAGAATTTGTGGCAGTCTGGTGAAGTTCGCAGTTGGTGGATAAGGAATTGGCTGGATGGTTGCTCTCCAAGAGCTGTGGTCAGCATCTCAATGTCCAAGTGGAATCTAGTGATGAGTGGTGCTCCTCAGGGGTCAGTACTGGGACCGATGCTGTCCAACACCTCCGTCAGTGACAGGGACGGTGGATGGAGTGCACCCTCACCATGTTTGCTGGTGACATGAGCTGGGTGGTGCTGTCAAGGTGCTGGAGGGAAGGGACGCCACAAGGACCTTGACAGGCTTGGGCCCATGAGAACCTTATGAAGTTCAACAAGGCCGAGTGTAAGGTCCTGCACCTGGATCATGGCATCCATCCCTGGAGGTGTTCAAGGCCAGTTTAGGTGGGCCTTTGAGCAACCTGGTGTAGTGGAAGGTGTCCCTGCCTAAGGCAGGGGGTTGGAACTAGATGGTCTTTAAGGTCCCTTCCAACCCAAACTATCCTATGATTTTGTGATTCTACGAATATGAGCTGATGTGTTGGTAAAAACATGCTCAGATGAAAAATGCTAGAAAGATAAAAAGCCCATCTCTTTCCACAGGAGGTGACTGATAAGGTGAAAAATGCTCAACTGAATGAGAATCTATGCAAGTTTGCAAGCCTGTTCCTAAAACCCAGCAGCAAGGGCAATCCTTGTGTGCTCCTTTGGAGCAATGACTGAGAACAAGAGCAGGAAAAGAAATGGGGTCTTAGCAAGAAGGTAGTATGGTTATACTGCTAAAAAATTGATAAAACACTGTATGAATTAGTCAGCATTTCTCCTGAGAAAAGAACAAGTCATTGATCTAGAAAGGCAGGGAACGTATTTTTTTAAAAGGAATTACCATATAATCATGTTTCATAGACCATTATTCTAAACAAAATCCAGAGAAAATATAATACCAAAGTCAGTCTGCCATTGTAGAGGTGGGCTTTGCATTTCTCAGTTTAATTTTGGTTTTAAAACCAAAGAAGGCCAGTTACTTATTCTGATAAAACTGCTGTGCATTGCCCTTCCACCTCTTAACTTCATCATGAAAACTCAAAAGGAGTTTCAAAACAGACACATTACAAGATTCATTTGACAAAAATCGTCATTCACTTCACATTCTTCTCCATAATCTGGAATAGATGGCATGTCCAGAGGATGTCTGAAAATGGATATGTGCCTCCTATCCCACCAAAGCACAGGGATTCCTCCCTCATAATGGTCCTTTCAGGTTGACCACGCTTGTGGTAACTCAGAGCAGGCTAGAAGCTGCTGCAGGCTGTGCATGGGAAGGCAGAGGAGTTAGGTGAAGCTCAGAAAACGAACTAGCCCAGGGAATCCCAGGGGGATTTCATGCGTGAATCAGATCATCTTAGGTCAAAGCACACCACAAGAAGTGATGCCTCTGAACCTAGACAAAATGGAACTAAAATTATTGCTTTGGAATCCTGGTCTGTGACTTGTACAGAGGAAATGTGTAGGAAATTTCACCCTAGTAAACAAATTCCAGTTGCATTCCTATGTTAACTAAGAAAGAGGTGTTCTTGCCTCCACTTACATTTGTATCACTGAGGAAAGCCCAAAGCTGTTGATTTTTTCAGGAAGATCAGCCTGGTATAGGCCGCAGGAAGGTCCTGGACACAAGAGTTCTGGTTGAGCACAGCTTAATCCATGAGCTTTCTCTACAAAGCTCTCCATTTGTAGCGTTTTCAGGCAATTTTTGGAATGGATCTTTTAACTCATAGAAATAAGCAAGTTATCCTCATTATCACTGCATTACAGCCTCACCCATGACAGTAGTGCTGGTTCATGTGCTACACAAGTTCCTGAGCACGTTCTCTCTGTGTGAGTTAACCTTTAACACACATCAGCTGAGACTCCGACCCACATAAACTGCGACCTTACAACAGGGCATTTCTTCTTCCCTTCAGTTTCAAACATAGCAGCTCATCTTTTCATTTACATGAAGATCTTTTACATCAATTACATCTGAATTTCACGCTATAATTAAGATCCCTTTGCACCAAAAAAAAAGCGGTTCAAAATGCATTAATTAATTACATTAAATAAGCACACAAGAGACTGCCTTGCATTTTTTGTTCCTCATCTAAGAATTCTGTGAAGCCAGCTGCAATTCACAAAATTTCTCAGCTTCACAAGCATTTCTCCCTCAAATTCTTAGACCTTTTGGACATCTTACGGGTTTCTGTGAGGGCTCTCAAGCAGCCATAAATGTGTTTCTCTTCCTATATTCCACTGTTTGTACCTTTGTTAAATCCTTCACAACAGGTTTTCCTCAAAAGCTGAGAATTTTCCATAGCCGAGGTTTTACCTACTGAGTTCAGCATCTCCTGGGATGCTGACCTCACTTGTTCAACGATTTCTCTCCAGCTACTGCATTCTTACAGCAACTGTACAAAGGAGTTCTGGCTGGTTGTAAGAACCAGGGAAAGGCTTGTCCAAGTGTATTCAGAGGACTTAAATGTAACAGCAGAGACAATCCTGTTAATCCATAAGGTAATTTTAAAAATTCGTCTTAAGTGTCCAGGATTTTATCTTTATTGTCTCTTCTCCTGTTATTATGTAAAGAAAATTTTTGTTTAATGTTAAATGTATTATTATGGCTGTGCAACTGGGTAAGAGTTTTAGATGAGTATAGAAATTATGGAGTAACTGCACAGGAGTGGTCATTAATAGGGGAAGACAGAAAGGAATGCTTAGTTGGGAACACTGATCTTCCATAATTCCTCAAAATGACAAGATTGCTGAATATTCACCTCAAAAGACAGATTCTTTGCTGCTATTTCACTTTACAGTGGCTTTGTCCAAATGGGAGTATCATGCAGAATTCTGTTTTGCTGGTTCCTGGTGTCTTTAGCACAGTGGAAAAAAATGATGAAGAATCTCCATGCTCATCAAAAACAGACCATTTGCAAAGCTGACTGGGAATCTTTGTGCATGAAAAGGGAAGGGTTGGAAGCTGTGACCACATGAAACACAAACCATAGTCCATGTTCAGAACACCTGGCTAGCAGCACCCAAAAGGCTGGGGGGGTAGATCTGCTAATGCCATATAGCGCGTTCTCCCTCTGCACTGCCTGTTTATCTCCTCTGGGATGGAAGGAAAGATAATGGCAGCCTTTGGCTTCATGCCTGTCATTGCCATGACACTACCATACATTACCTTCAGCATTGTGTACGTCTCCCTTTACCTCTCAGCAGCAGCAGCATCAGTTACTCAACAGGAAACGTCTCGAAATAAGCCTTTCATTTGAGAAGTCTGCCAAAATGAAAACACTTTTAGAAAGAGACAACTGATCTCGTAAACAGAAATAAATCTAACATTAACTGAAACCAAAATCACATGTTTCCCCCTACGCCCCCACCCAGGTCTCTGGATGTTGGGAACCTTAAGCTCTACTCTGAAACTAAATTAGACTCACCGTCTGAAAACTAACCTCAGGCTCAAACTTTGGTGAAGTGGCTTGAGATTATACGTTCTCTACTTAGATATAAATGCACAACTTTAGATCCCCTGTACTCACAAGTTGTTTCCTAGAAACAAAATCTTATGATTTTCCGTTCAATTAGATTGTGTATTTTAATTAATTCTCTAGTCTTTCTTTGGAAGCAAATCATCAAATAGAAGAGACATCTGCACTGTTCTAATTGACTTAAATAGAAATAATGAATGTACAACCTTTGGGTTGATTGGACACCTGGATTATTTCTCACTGAGAAAAATAATACATCTATCCACAAGCAAATTTTGGGAAGAGAGAGTGTGTGATTTCATCAAAAAAGCATTAGGAAAAAAAGTGGGCTAGAATTACACACATTTACTGAGTAGAACCTCTACTCCATCCACTGTTAGGGCTTCATTTCAAAGACTGAAGTGAAACAGCAACAGTTTATCTCTTTCTGAGATTTCCATAACAGAGGAGAAGGGAGGATCTGGTCCATGTATTTAGCTATAGACTATCTAGGAATTCTTCTGAGTAAAATACACCAGGACTTGCCGTTGCCACCTTTATTCCCTCTGACAGAAATAATTCCATGGATTTTCTTTTTTTTCCAGAGACATTGGGTTTACATTTTATTAAAAGGATAAAACTGTTTTTATACCTAGAAAGCAAGAAGCCTTTGCGAAAAAAAAAGTACCTTAAACTAATTTTTACAGAATACAGACCATTTACTTCACAAAATTAAACTCTTGTACTTGGAATTTCATGTACAAAACACAAACCTCAGGAACAATTCCCATAAGGATTTATTTAACAGGCTTCATTATGTGGAAAGGGTATAAAGCAACCAAAAACTTAAAATGGCTGCTCGGCATTATATTGTTCTGTGGCTGCAAGCATGATTTACAACTGTACATTTTCTGCCCTTGTTTCTTTAGCTAAGTGCTGAATTATATACAAACAACTGGATCCTGGCATTCTTCTTCTAGTTCAAAAATAAAATTAACCTGTTTGAAGGACACTTTTTTTAACACATTCAGTCAATGAATTCTTTATAAGGAAATGCTTTATTTGAAGAAAAAAGTCCCCAACCCATCTCAAACCTTTCAGTTTTGCTCCTAAATGAAGAGTAAAGACAGCTAGATGTAAAACCAGGCCAAACAATTCCATGTTAGCTTGTTTGATGCAGTTCAAGTAACTGTGGATAACCAATTCACAATGCTTTGTGTGAACAAATATTTATGCAATGAAAAGGCAACTGGTTTGCTTTGGCTTGATTTGAATTTAGATGTGCAGTAAATTTGTCTACTGATGTAGGTATTTGACAACACGAGAAGTCTGCAAAATCACTTTCAGTCTGCCTGACAACGTGGATCTTTTTGTCTGCTCAACACTTGTGATCCATATCTGTTATTAAATAATGTACACAAATGCCGCAACAAATGAATCATAAATAATTACCAAGCTTTTTTTTTAATAGATGACGCAAATCCCTGCCTCAGGGGCTTGCTGTCTACCTCAAAAATGGGCTAAAAAGATGGAAAATTATACACAACACCAGAAATTAGCAGGGGTCTGGCACTGTTCAGTCCTAAAGGCTTGAGAGAAGACGTTGGTAGGAAGGAAGAGGAGACAGAACTGTGAAGTTCAAAGCCAAGAGCACATTAACACTAAAAAGCCATCTAAGTTTTACTTTCACACTGGGTGTGATCTCAAGACCTGCTGGAGGGAGAATCACCAGGTAGCCAGTCCTTGCTGTATTTCGAGCTCTGTCACAGCGAGACCTGAATGTTTATCATTAAACAGATGCGTATCTAGGAAGGTGTGACCAATCTAAGAGATGCTGTTGTGCTTCGTGTTTGCAGGCCCCCAGCTGGGCTTGGAGCTTGTCCTTGTGCCTTTCCAAAAGCCCCAGCATGGGGCCCTGCGTGGCTCCTGGGGGCATTCCCAGGGGTTAAGGCAGACTGGTGGAGGCGACTGTCCGGGCACTTTGCATCCTCTGACCACACCAACCAAAATAGCTCTTGAGCTGTCAACCACAGCCCTGGGAAGAAGGGACGATTCTTCAGCTCTCTCCTTGTATTACAGGCCTGGATTAGGCTGATTTAGCCCCTTTTTTGTTTTTTTTTTTTTTTTGGTAAATAAGGCATCAGGATCTGCCAACAACATTCCTCTCATTTTATCTGATCTCATAAGAATTATTTTTAGTAAGAACTGGTTTGCCCTGAAAGAAAGCTATTCTCTAAAAAAAGCTTTGTACACTTAAGACATATGGGACAGAAGGAAGCCTGCATCTAGCATTACTTTTTTTCTTTCAGTCACCAGAAAAACCCTGAAATTGCCCTTTTTAGCAAAGAGAAAAGATAAATGGGTTCGTTCTGAATCAAAAATAATAGATACGTCTTGTGCCATTCTTGACAACCTTTTTTGCAGTCTCATTAGCTCCCAGAACATGTGCACAACTCCTACCTCTAAGAAATTTACACAGGTGTAATTCCACCGAAATAACAGTTGAAGAGCTGTAGTAGAATGAGAGCTATTTTTGTCACTTCTCTCACAAAAATTAATTGAAATAGATACTTCACAGAGGTAGCAGCAGCCAGTCCCCCTTTCTAACAAGCTTAGAAGCACTGGAGACATTGCTTAGGGTCATCATACTCTGTATTTTGGTGCACAGACTTAGTGAATGGCATGCATGTTATGCTTACTAAGCTACTTTGGATAAACATGGAAAAAACCTAGTGGTGTAGTTGTCACAGACCAAAATGGTTTCATGTGCTATGTGATTTGAAGGGAGATTCCTTTTGCTGTGTGTCATTTACCTTTTATACATTGCTGCTGCTCAGCATTTCATAACCATTCATTCTTTGGATGCCCATACTGACATTGTTATATACATATAGGCACAAAAAAATGGGAACTGTGTGTTCTTACTTGACGTCACATTATTGTCCACAAACAGCTTTATTGCTCTTTACCATGTTTGGGAACAAAGGGAAAGGGATGCCAACGACGTACGGCTCACAGTAGAACAGTTTCCTTTTCACACTTGGAGAACAGAGCTCCTCTCTTTTACGTATGGTTTATGTACACACGCATAGCCTTGGGACATCAGGATCTGAGGAAAAAACCCTCTCATGTTTCATATGTAAATCAGTGACAGCTGTGGTCATGTGCTAAATGATAAGTAAGGTGGCGAGGTGGAGTCAGCAAGAAACTTTCATGCGTTAATTTTTAACATCATTTCTCAAGCCGGGATAAGTCGTAAGGATTTTTGAGTATGTTGGGCCCTGTCATGAATTAACTGTTGGCATAACTGATGCAGGAGCAAACAGCTTCCTAGATAATGAACTTCTTTGGGAAAAGAACTGCTTGTGTCTCTCTGGCATACAGCACAAGATCACCTTGTTGATGCCTGCCTTTCCTGGCACACCTGGAGTGAACTCACTATGCCTCAGCCACTGTGAATTCATTGAATCCATTGACACCATGAGGAGAAAATTATTATATTTAGGATACAACAGGAATTGAAGGTAATGTGAGATCTGTTTCTCCCTCCCGTCCCCTGTGGCCCTCTGAAACTACCCTGCAATGCCTCTGTGTCTCCATTTCTGCCTTCATAGTGATCATTTCCCCATCCTAGGAAGTCTGAGAGCCTGTAAATGTGTTTAATGTGAGCTGAGGTCTTCAGTCGCAATTTTCAAAGCAGATGTAGCTATTTTGTAAAGGAGGTTGTGACATTATGGAGATTAAAGATAAGGGTTCCTGTAGCTGAGGTTTTTACACTCTCCATTTAATTCAGTGGTTTTTTGCTGAGTTACAGTATTCCAACATTAGCAAGTACTAACGATGACAGGTGAAAGTTACACTGCTGGGTACCCACCTCATCTCAATACTTTGGGATAATTCTAGCCCAAGTAACCCAAGCAAAAAAGAAGGATACTGTTTTGCCTTAAAAACATTCACATCCTTTCCTGTAGTAATCCTAGCCCACCCTTACTGTGAAGGAAGGAGGGATCACAAATGCTGATATCAAGGAGGCACCTTTTGCTGCTCCTTTCACAAGCCTCTCAGTTTGACCAAACCTCTGACAATTGCTTTTCAGTCATTCAGTAAAGAATGGGCAGGCTTGGATTAAACTCGTGTGCTGTGACAGAGACCCGGGTGGGAACACAGAGGGAGTAGCCCTGTGACAAGGTATTGGGGGTACCTGGAGTACCATGGAGCTTGGAAGCAAGGGAGCCTAGGATGAGGACTAGAAGAAGGAGCTCCTGGCAGCTGGAATATGGCAATGGTGGGGACTAAAACATGAAGCTGAAAGGGGACTGAGAAACAGGGATGGAGATAAGGAGATACAAGGCTAAAAGGGGGAGAAATTGGGAGGGTAAGAAGGAAAAGCTAGAGTAACTAGGAATTGAACACTTCAGAGTTGTGTTAAGAGCTGACTCGGTGCCTAGACGGGTTCCTCCCAGAACCTGGAATAGAACCCAAAATTTCTGACTCGCAGTATTTTTCTATTTTTCCGACTGAGATCTACTAAAAAAATGGACACCTTTTCTCCTTGCAGCCTGCACAGGGATGATACACTTCTGCATGGTAAGAGTTGTCCGTGAACCTCTGCGTCAATATGTGGATCTGGAATTCCTTCCAGTGAAACAAAGGGAACTAAATCTAGTAACATGCAAAAGGAAATCAACTTTCCTTCCTTAAAAAGCTAAGAAATCCTTTGATATGCATGTGTTTGTGTATATATATACACACACATAAAGTAGTGTGAAGGGAACTTGTAATTTCACTGCGTTCAGAAAGCAGGAAGTACAAGAATACACCAATCGGAGCTCAACCATTGCTCATCTCCTCTGAGCACTTCCATTTTTATCCAGTCTATTTCTTACACCTCGTGCAGAGGTTCCTCCAAGTCATCTGGTGCACCAAGGTTACTTCAGCCCTTTATTCTTAGGAAGTGTTTGGGTAGTGGCAGTCCTTAAGTCAGAGATCCAGTCTCGTCACTAACAACTTCACAATCTAAAGGATCTGGACTGTAATTCCATAGCTGGAACTTTTCACTGCAGTGCTCAAATAGAATTCAACCAACCCCCACTTTATCTCCCCGCTCTTCCTACTCTTCCTCCTTTTATTTTTTCTTTGCTTCTTGGGCTTTTTTTTTTTTTTTTCACACTTTTTCAACAAAAAATGAAAGCATTCTATATTTCTTCATCGTTCTTTTCCTTTCCACCTCTTATGTTTCTGTGCTTCTTTTCCACAATTAGCTGGGTTTTTTTTCCTTCTTCATTTTTATTTCCCTCTCCTGTCACAAGGAATGAAGCTTGAGCCTGGATCTTGCATTATCTTAATAATTAGTCGAACCTGTATTATGTCTTCAGACCACGGCTATAGTCACAAGAGTTAAAACTTTTTTTTTTAATTTTTTTTTTCAATAAAAACTGATCCTAGGCAGCCTTCCAATTATGATATCAGTCTTGTAACGTTTGCCTGAATTTGCTGACATCCTGAAAGAATGATCTCAAGAGGTGTATTCTCCTGGCTGAAAGGGCCAGCAATGACACATCACAGTCAGTCTTTAGCCTGCCCACAGCTGATTATTTTGGGGGCTGGAATGGTGCACGTGGAGAGAATGGAGCCCCCCAAGAGGCACAATCTGGAAACAGCTGGAATAAAGATGTGCAGGAAGGATGAGAGGTTAGGAAAAGAAAATCCAAGGAGGAAAAGGAGGAGCTTGAGAGCCCAGAGGCAGAAGCAGTAGTAGCCTAGAGCAGAGATTTTCTTAGTGTGATGGAGAACAGGAAAATAAGAACTGATTAACTTTTAGTTACAACGTAATTTTAATCTATGAAAAAGCCTCCTGGTGGTATCAGTATGAGAGCCAGTGATAACTGGGGAGATTATAATGAAACACCACAGCCTGCCTTCTTTTCTCTTCAGCTCTGCTCTATCATCTTACATATCCATCCCTATTTTCCCTGCCTAGACCTGTCCAGCTCCTACAGGAGTTAACAGGAGCTTTGCCATCAACTCCAGGAGGAGCACAGTTGTAAATTACCGTAAATTGAGGCCAGCCTTGGCAACAGGCTCACAGAAGGGCCAGTTCCACATCAGGAAGCAGGGGATGTTTCACTGACAGTGTTAATGCACTGTGGAGCAATAAAACTACTGGTTTCTGCCATATTATGGAGCAACAAGACAAAAAATTGCAGAATCCACAATATTATCCTACCCACAGTTTTCTACTGACCCTAATTACAGTTCTGTTGCCAAAGCTATATAATTTGATTTTCAACAGCACACCAAAAAGGCAGGAGCTCAGCAGTTCCCGGAGCAACTATAGTTTGCTGGACAAATATGTTTTGCTTCTGGTCAGGACTTAGGTGAATAATTAATTAAGAAATTAGATGTCCAAACATGTCTCCAGTTGGTCTACAGAACAAGAACAGTTAGTTAGGGCTGGTATGCCTGTGTGCTGCTCCAAATGTTTAAAGTTGATGGTACCTCTTTTCTCTAATGGTAGGTGGAAGATCCAAGGGAGGCCACAGTGTTCTTGCACTTTCATTCCAGGAGTAATTTTCATCTCTTCAGAAATAACCTAAGGCCTAAGCACCACTGCTGTGGTGGCACTTGGCCCTCGTGCATAGGACAACAAAAATATCTGCTAGAAAAAGAAGATGTCATTTTACTCACCTTGTGTATTCTTGTTCGGACCTTAAAGCATTTTGCCTTTCTCTTATTTCCATACATGTGTATTTTTGTTTACTTTGCCATTGAAGTCCCTAATCTTTTCCTTGTCTAATTCTGTTGACGTACAATTGTCGTACACCACGAGCTGACTCTGCCAGATGAGCATTGCTGTGGTAGAATCAAGAGCTGCCACCCTCAGCTAACCTGTCCTTCTGAAGAGGTCTCCACCTGATGCAGCAGGAAGACTTTGCTTCCACCCCTGCAGAGACATCACTGCAAACTCAGTCAAAAATCCAGTCAAAAATCCAGCTGAGGTGAATATAAGCAGACAACCAAGCTTTCCATGAGGAAACTGAGGTGTGACACACTCTTTACACCCAAGGTTGCCAGGGTGGCAATGACCTCCAGCAAAGCAGCAGGTGGGAAGCCAAGGCAGCCACTCCTGTAGCTGCTGCAGCAAAATTCACCAGAGCTCATCTCTCAACATGGAGTAATGTTCTTGGCATTCGTGGGAATCAGGCTTCCTGTGACTAAAGTGAAAAGTAGCAAGGGACACGATTTTAGATTGTTACTGATTTTGTTTCACTTTCAAAGGCAACAAGATTAAAATTTGAATTCTAATTATCTGCCTTTTTTTTTAAAGTCACAGCAGCTAACTAATTCCCATCAGTGCTTTCCCTAACATCAGAAGCAAAGCTGCCACTAAGATATATTTTTTCAATTCCAAGCCAGTCACAGAAGTACAGTGACTAAGATGAATCAGTTCCATGGTGCTCTCATTCTGTGTTTAATAATAAAACAAAACCAAAAATTACTAATGAAATCCCAAATCCTGCAGGGTGTTGAAAATTGCAGATTGTTGTCTGAGCTTGCACTCTGACCCCAGCTTATGTTTGTCTGCTAAAGCACAGTAAGCACATATGATATAGAGCAAATAAAACAAACAATTAAGCCAATACATTCAGGCAGATAAAACTAATGAAAGGTTTAGCTCTTCTCAAAAATAATGTGCTCAGTAGAAGACAATCTCTTGAAGCACTTAGAATGTCTTAACATAATACATTTCCATGCTTAGATTTTCAAAACTGCAAAATACAGACATTTATAGGTACGTGTCTCAAATTTAAAATAATCTTTTTGGAAGGAGCCGACAGTATCTTTTTCTGACACGCTGAAGGGGAATAATGTTCATTGTTTATGCATTTGCTCAAGCAGTGGAATTTTACATGGCTAAACTTCCCTTCATCAGAAGTATATCAGTTTAAATTAGCTCAAAATCCAACTCAATGTTCATTTTTAGATCACAGTCTTCAGAGGAACTGATTTATCAGGGTGCCTAAATCCAGATGCACTACAAATAAGCCAGGAAAAACAAATAAGCCTCTTGGCATAAAACAAATGAGCTGGGGGGAAAAAGAAATGTGAAAAAAGGAACAGCTTAGGGAAAGTAAGAAAAAACCTGCCAGTGGGAAGAACGCACAGTTTCAGATTCCAGACACTACCCCACTTGGATTTCCTCGTGTTCCACCTTCCCTCCAGCCCTTCCTTTTTTACTTTTATTCTTTTTCCGTTTTTTACCATTGCCTTCTGGACCACCCTCCCTGCTCGCATCCATCAGCTCTCCAGTTTAGCATTTGCATTCCTTTTTAAACCATGTCTCTTTAACAAACCTTATAAACCATTTAGAGTGCCTGAATGAGAACAGTTTGGAAGCACCAAAAAGCTTTGGGCATGGTCAGAGCAATGGTGGCTGCCTGAGTATGCTTTGGGCTCCCAACAAATACAAAAACAATCACCCCAAGAACAGGATCTTAAAATGAAAGGTAGTTAATAGCAGACCCTTACCATCCTTCTGTCAGGTATATTGGTTTGCTGATTCTGAAGCTGTGAGGACTTTGTAGAAGAGGAAAATTTGTAAAAGAGGAAAAGGTGAAGGAAAATTGAAATGTTTGTATGATACCAGTCCTGTCAAAAAACAGTGGCAAGTGTTAGAATAACTACCCTTTAAGAAATTGGGAATTAAAGGTAAAATACTTCTGGGGTGAGACCAGGTCTCTTTAGGTGGGGAGCAGCCCAACAGAGAGAAATCCTTCTTCCTGCACAAACTTTCTGTTAATGGTGGCTAATTAACCTGGTGCTTGGTTAAAAAATTAACATATTTGTCAGGTCTGACTCAGTTCTTATTCATCACTATTTAAGAACACAACAGTGTCTCATTTCCATCCACGTTCATGTATTCAGGCTTGTGTAGAGAGGTAAATGAACTCAGAGAAGTTAGATCTCTTAGATCATGCAGAAGAAACAGTTTTATCAGGTAGCCCTGAGTGTAAGACAGTCAGTGCCACATATATTACCATTATAGGCTGTTCTTCATTTTGGTCCTTTTGTTTCCTATCAGACTCCCCAGAGGCCTTAGTTTGTATTCATTCACTCTCTCAAACGTCTTCCCAGATGCTCAAATCCCACTTCTGTTATTGCAGTTTCTTTTAAATTTGTCTGGATCCCTTGTGCAGAGTCAGGACTTTACTGTTCCTTAGCTCAGCATTCTCCTGGCTGGACTCCAGCTCAGGTAATTATATCCAGGGCTCTCTCAGACTTCTCTCTCTAGCTGCCTTTGGAGAAGTTATTCTTCCTTTTCTTTTCCAAGCTGCTTTACAACACTGCAGATCCTGGGAACTGATGGGATGTGTATTTTGAAAAGGCTGTGCATTATGCATTAGGGGTGAACCAACACCTTCCGCAGTGGGACTGAAAGTACTGACACAGCTTCCTTTCTTTTCCATTTCTACGCTATTTTAAGTGGGCAGTTGTCACACCAAGCACAAGCTGAAGGACAAAAATTTGGTCCAGATGAATCTGTTGATGCTATTTAAATGTGGAGACTTCGCCCTCTAATTTCCTACTCTGAATCTAGCCCTGATTTGTTCAATAGCTGTTCAGTGGCTTATGTCACTCGAGCCGGTTGTCACAAGATGCTCACAAAAATAGATTCCTCACTTATTGGGAGAAATATCAATAAGGAGGCTAAAGAGAGAACAAGTACTGTTAGAGGTAGTGCTGCTACGTCAACCAGGAGGCAAATTACAAACCAAAAGCAGTAGAAAATACTTAATTTTGCAATGCCTCTGTTCAATCTGCTTGTTAACCAGTAGTTCTCTCTTATATTTACCCAGTGCTAGGCCAAAGACAGTTCAGGGTATCCTTTGCAAAGAAAAGGATTCATATAGAATCACCAGGAGTCTAAAACATGTTAGAGAGAAAAAGTATTTTCCTTCTTAACTAAGAAGCATTCAGAAAGAAAAAGAGATATATAGTAAAAAACAAGATAAAGAATAGTAATTGATCTACTTAACTACACACTGCTCATTTCCTGCAGGACACGGGCATGAGAACTGGCTGCAAATACTTATGCAAGCTCATGTAGCTGCTCGCTGCAGTGCAGTTCTTCCAAGGCAAAGAAAAGTATCTTCACACATCAAACAAGTAAACTCCGATCAATTCTCACTCCCTCACCTTGGAGGAATTTGAGCTGTTGCTATCAGCAGAAGTTAGCTGTTCCCTAGTCTAGGCAGAACTGCCGCACTCAGAAAAATTTTGGGAAGACAAATGATTCAGGAGAGGTCAATCTGTGCTCACAAGAAGCTTAAGAAATGCTTTCCTAATCTAAACTTGAAGGTTTTACTTTCACCATGGGCCATCTCTCAGGGAAGGATCATCAGAGAGCAGCCTCATCTACTTGGCCTCACTTGGAATGGAGGTTGGACCAAATTACCTCCAGAGGACCCTTCATGCCCGTTCTGCATCCACAGGGAAATCCTTCACAGCACGGAAATTCCTACCAAGGAAAGACAATAAAAGAAACATCTATCTGATGCAAAAGTTAATATAGACTACATTCAATTTTTTTTTTTGTTTTCTTTTCCCCCCCAAATCTACAAGTTTTAAAAGCTTCCAGGTCCAGCTCAGCTTTCATGTTTAAAAACCCCATTTATATACAGTGAGGACATGACTGAACTTGGATCACTTGCTGAACGAGGTTCTCCAGAGAGGTCACAACCGTCACAGCCTTCACGTGATGATGTCCAGCCAGCTGAGATGGTTTCTGCACTTGTCCCAGAAGTGAATAGAGGAGAAGGGAAGGAGCAGAGGTCTGTGGAAATGTACATCTGGAAGTTTAACTTGACTCTGCTGCAGAGTTAAGTTAGCACAGCCCCTGTGCCGTTTTGATGACAAGACTTGGCCAGTGCAAAAATAGCTGGCACCAGGTTCACCTTCCTCCCCCTCTGCTAAACAGCCCTTTCATGCAAAAAGAAATTGACCCCACTGTACTCAGTAACATTTTTATCCTCCCTCTCCTGCAGTTCAGGGGTACGTGAGCAGTCATAAATCCATATTTAAAGTGCTGTTGACTGCTTTAGAACTTGGGCAGTAAAGGAAATAAAGTAAGCACATAAGCATGTAGCCCTTGCACTGTTAAACATGGCATCTACTGCTGGGGATAACTAAAAGCATGGTTGACTAAGGAACTAAATAAAACTGTAAGGCTCCACTGTATGATTTATATCACATGGGTTTTTCTGTAATTTTTGTAAGTGGAAACCAGGATTGGGTGCAGGACATGTTTGCACAAGACAACAGGAACAAACGTATTTTAGGTTTCTTGCTGCAATCAAAGCACTGGGGACAAGGGAAGAGTGAAAGTATACAAACATACTTCAGCATTGGAATTTTTATGAAGGAGAAATAGTCACTCTATAATGGTATCCATGTGGAATGGATGCTGTTGGCTTGTATTATACCAGATGATTGATGATGGTGCAACATAAATAGGTAATGAGCAATGTAACCTGTATTATTTCATGCTTGTTTATTTTCCAGAGGTGATACAAGAATAAAGCAAATTCTACAGCTTCATAAATTTCAACATCTGTTTCTTTTTTCTGTTTGAAAACTTTAAACAAGTTTTGGGACCTGCAAGCAGGCAAGTAAAAATTGCTTCCTCATATCCAACTCAGGATTTTCTTATTAGTCATTATGAGTAAAGATGTCTAATATAAGAAAAGCAACAGTTTAATCTTCCACAGAACCCAAATATTTCAAGTACATTGCTAATATTACCAGGTGAATTTGCACTGAACAGCCATATGCTTTTTATCAAAGACAAGCAAAGGCACTGCTTCTCTTTATGGAAGTTATGGATCAAATTTTCAAGAGCGCTGCCAGTCGTATTCGCTGCAGGGTCTTTACACACAGGGCAAGCTCACCCTGCTATAATCCTCACCTTATTTTAGTCATTTAGTAAAAGAGCCTCAGACTGCTCCTATACATTTCAGCAAATGCAGTGACAATCTCCTGCTCCCAAAATTCATTAGGACAGCTATGTACTTTCCTAACGAAAATGTTGTCAGAGAAACAAAATGAATGCTTCAACTACTGCTTTACCAGAAAGTCCTTTTTGGCTGCATGATTGCAAATGTTTGTACTAGTGAAACTGTTTTGAGTCAAACTTAAAAAAGAATGTGGAAACAACCATTAGCAAGCCAGAGGTGCCTGTGAAGATCATAGAGGATATATAGAGGGATATTAAGAGAGTGCTGCGATTCAGCTAGGAAAGATCAAAGAGAGCCAGATAACAGCCAGGGGACATCAGAGTACCATGAAAGTTGCTGAGGATGTAGGAAAACCCTGCGTAGTGCTGTGGGACATAAGGGAAGCTGAATAAGATATGTCTGCCAAGAAACATCCCAGGGTGATATAGAAAACCAGAGGACACATCATCATGGCAGAGTTGTCTGAGAAGGCCTCACAGTGGTGTGAGATGCAAGCCTCAGGATGGCGAGGAAAACCAGAGAAGGTTGAGAATTGCTGGGGAGACAAAAACCAGTCAGCTAACACGAGGGAATGTTACTGAATGCAATCACATCAAGAAGGGCTACAACTGCTGGGTAGAGCTACAAGGATGTTTGAAATAACAAAGTCAGAGTGTCCCTATTTCATGGGGAATAACACATGATGCTGGATATCAGGGACCAATAAAGGTAAATGAAGAAGCAATTAAAATATGCCAAGGAAAACCACATCATATCATGAAATAGGAAAAAAAATCATTGCTAGAGAGCATAAGGGAGAATCTGGAAAATGCTTTCAGAAAAAAGCTCCCCAGCCTTAGGAACCTTCCTGGAGCAGCTGCTGAGCCTGAAGAAGGCTATAGCATGTTAGGGAATGAGAGAGCAACCGTAAGGTGCCAGAAACAGTGAAGCAGATTGTGAGCTGAATGACAAATGTGTAAGCTGCTGGTTGCTATAAGGGGCCGCAGTGTCAGGAAATGTTGGAGCCTGCTGTACTGCTTCTGGAGGCATCCAGGAAGAATGCAAGTTGAAAGAACACTGTATAGGTTGAATAGCATCAAGAAACATCAGAGAAGACCACGAATACCTTTAAGCCTGTTCAGCAGAGGGATCCAGACTAAGGCAGTGAATTATTAGAATGGCTAGCTAAGCAGCCACATAGAAACCAAGGCAAGGCTGGGATCTCCCAAGGGCCCAAGATACCAGGAAAAAGCTCGAGAAAGAATGCAGATTGCCAGGGGGACTGAGGAATCCTGCATATAAACTAGGGACAACTGAAAGCTGTGAGATCCGTCAGGAAGCACAGGGTAAGGTCACAGACTGAAACAACTCAGATGTCTGGTTTCACTGTTTGACTAATAGAAGAAAGATGTGACCCAAGATAATCCTGCCTGCTTCTCTTATGGAGAGCAGAACAGAACCCCTTTCAGTACTGTCTTAAAGCAATGAATGCTTCCTGCTGAACAACCATACAAGGCCATGTATGGAAAATAGCTATCTATCCTATGTCATTGTATGTGTTTAAACTGGGCCTTGGAAACCACACGAGACCAGGAGAGGAAAATAATCTCTTTGGGACGAGGGAAATTCTTAAAGGACTAAGTTGTGATTAGGTCTGTGTGCTGATGCAGGGAGCCCTTCTGCCCTCCTCAGCACAGCTACAAGCAGGTAAATCCCCAGCCTTTATCACGAGTTTATAAAATACTGAGAGAGAGAAAAGCAGTGCGGAAAATATGTTTTATTCATGCATTCATCTAACTCCAGAGCACTGGTCCTAAATAGAGTAACATGGCCAATGTATTTATAATTCACAGTGCCAACTGGCTCTGGAGCAATGCCTTGCTGGAGCCTGGGCAGAGCCAGGGCCTCAGCCCCCATCTGGCAACCCAGTTTTGCAGAAGAGACACTCTGTTTGAAACCTGCTCCTTGCTGCACATCTTCCCTAGGGAATGCCAGTCGGCACCAGGACTCTAGCAGCACAGCTACTCCCTCCCTCTAGCACAGCTCAGCCCCAGGAGAGCCATTCTGCAGCCTGAGTTTATAAGGGGAGGTGCAAGGGGGAAGAAGACAAAGTTATTTTTCGTGAGATCTGCTGCAGAAGTCTGAAAACAGCCAGGTTTCCAACCTCTTGCCTTTGTTTGCCTTAGGTCTCTCAGTTTCTAGATCAGGCTGTCGTTCAGTTTCCATTAACGCTTCCTCATCAACATCGCTAACAATGGTTTCCTCACTGAGGGTATCACTAGGATTATACTTACTGCCAGAATCCTCTGGCACAAAATCACTGTCTGAGTCAGAGCAGAGAAATAATTAACCCTCATGATACTTCTCTGAAGACTGAACAGAATACCTAATAAGATTTATGGGGCATCAAACTGGTCCTGCTCCTAAGGAGAAAAGCGTCCGCTCGCTGAAGGTGTCATCGCCACCAAGGAGTGAGGAGGCTCCTGAGTGGACACAGGAGACATCCTCACCTCACCTGAAGGCAACCTGCATTCCCTTAATTGAGTTAGTTACCTTACATGTCCAAACAGCAAACCGCTTGTTTACCGCTCTGGCCCTGGATTAGATCATGGTTTCATTGCCTAAAAAAACTATCAGAGTCAACGGATTCCCAGCTTCTGTGAAACTGGCCAGGCTGGAGGCAAGTAGGGCAAGACTACCTTACCTGAAATGACCAGCATTTGATTTGCAAATGGCCTTCAAATACTCCTGATCACATTCTTGTTATGTAAGATTAGATTTATCATTCAACCTACAACTCCAGAACTGAAATAGAAGAGTTGGAAATTTTTCCCCACATATGGAGAAGAGTCCTGCCCCACAGAAGGGAAAAAAGCACCAAAATACGTACAAATTTGTAGGCTTTTGCCGTTTTCAACTCTGAAGACAAGAGTTTTCCTTCTCTCCAAAAAGTAATCAGTCACTTCAGTGGCAGACATTTGCAAGCAAAACTAATTAACTTTCTAGGTCCAGAAGGATCCCCTCCCAAAAGCTGGTAATATGTCTCAGTGGGGTAGGAGAAGGATAGTACAGTCCTAGCTGGCTGGGAGAGATCTCTGGAGAAGTACATATGATACAGATTTCTGTCTGCAAAAAACCAGTAGTCTACTAAGATCTGGAAGCCTCAAAATCCTTTCACTTCTGCTGGGAATTTAGTTCAAAGCAGCTGCATGTAAATGTTGCATAGCAAATGCTACACTGGCAAATCTTTCTCATGATTCTTGTTTTTAAATCAACAAGAATAAGCTATATAGAAGAGGAGCTAGCTTTAGGGCAGCCAGTTTTACCCTGTTTTAAACTAAAAGTGAAAACAACCCTAAGGAAAAAAAGAAAAGATTTGAAATATGTATGAGCAACCACACTGCCCTGCCTCATCTCTTTGTGCTGCATAAAGGGGACACAGATTGGCTGAATCTTTTATACAGACAGATCTGGCCAGAGACTCATCAGAAAGCATGCAGCTACCATTCCCAGTTCCTGTCCCTCCCAGCCAGGAGTGGGTAAGAGGCAGGGAGACAAAGCAGGAGGATCAGCAGCAGGCTGGGAATTGCCTGAAGGCTCGTCATCTTTCTCCAGCCCCTAAAACAGTGAGAGCAGTGAGTATTTCCTCCTCATTCACATCCCCTGAGTAAGTGTTTCTGGTATCTGTGCGACCTCTAAACTTCTGCCTCATCTAAATGAAAGGGGAATGTTGTCAGTAACTCCTGAAGGAGGAAGATCACTTCAACCTTTGACTCACTTACTACTCGTTAAAAGAAATGAGATCAGTAAAAGTTGCTAATGGAGAGAGAAAAACACCTGAGCATGAATGCAACCGTTAGGGCACATTTCAAATCTTCTTAGTAGTTATCCCTTCAACATAAAGTCACAGCCACGGTGTGGAATTTATGCAGATATTCTCCCTGCCCTCACTCCTAAACATCACCTGGATGTCCTTCCATATTTTTAATCTAATCCAATTCTTATGAAAACACCAACCTTACAGATTTGAGGTTAAAATTCCTCTGCAGACCCAAAGCAACTAAAGGGCCAGGTAAATACTCGCAACCTCCATGAACACGGTCTGAACAGCAGCCCTATGTTGGAATTAAGGAAGCCCTTCCCAGCACTGATCCTGGCTCTTATGTATGCTTTATGTGGGCCTGTGAGCCCAGTACTACACAAGGTCTGGATCAGACACCTCTTAGAGGAAGCTGCCATACTGCAGACATCCAAGGAATGTGGGTGCTTGCAGTCGTTCCAGGAACTGGCGACACAAATGTCAAGCATCCACTTTGACGCCAACTTGACCGTAATTCAGACCTCTACCCTCACCAATGCTTGACCAAGGACAAAGACTTGAACGGGGGAGCTTGAGGAGCTTGCAAGGTCTTTATTCTGCTGCGCATTCTTGGCCACAGCTGCTCGGCACAAAGCTCTTCTCCTGTAACTGTGGAAAGGGGTATATGGGGAAACAGCTGCTCCGCGGCAGCGTTCCGAGCTGTGCCAGCCGAGCTGCCCAGTGGGCCCGTGTGCTGGAGTCCTCCTCTGCCTGCAGCCCAGGGGATGGGAGAAGCTGCTGATTCAGATCCACTCCCCCCCCTCAGCCTGTCCTACTTCTTGTGGAAATTACCACTTCTTGAGATCTGCCTGCAGAGTAGGCTCGTGTGGACTCCCCCTCAGCTACTTCGGTCAACTCGGGCCAGACTTAAATGGATTAAGTAGGAGGTTTTTGCTAGCCCAGTTTGATTGAAGTGGGTTGAGGGGTACTTACACGTGCATTTCTGCAAACACATCATGAGAGGGCATTAATTCCTAGGAAAAGGCAGTAACAAGTAGCTGGGACTACCAGCTCTTGTACTGAAATCAAGAGTCCACTCAAATGGGGCTGTGCAGCTTCAGGGATAGGCATGAATTTTCTTTGCCAACAGTGAAAGTTACTGTTTCCCACCAGGTGCAGGTTGCTGCTCTCACAACAGCGCAGGGGGAAGGGGAAGCCTGTTACTCTCACTTGAGCAAGAAGTTGGCAGGGTTCACCTGCCAGGAAAGTTCAAGCCTTAGCATTACAGCAGGCTAGGAACTGCTGTCTCCCTTTCTGTAGGCTGAACTGAGGAGGAGGCGGCAATTTCCATCTGATCCAGGCTCAGACATGTAACTTAGAATTAGAAATCAACTTAAGTTAAACATTCAGAAAGCCTTTCCACCCCAGCTGCAGTTACACAGCTCCGGAGGACTTGGGAAGGTATCACTGCAAGCATCTAATCTCACTTGCCTGTTCTGGTGCTTTGTACTCCTCAATTACGTCAGCCACAGCAGTAGGAACAGTACAGGTAAACCAGCCTTAAGTCATGCCTATCAAATAAAAAGCTTTGCTGCTTAAAGATTAATGTAAGAAATCAATGTGCTTGCAGCGTGTGCCAGCGGATGATCTAAGCCCATCTTAAGCAGGCTCAGAAACTTCACGTAATGGTGATACAAAATCTACGAGCAGTTAATGCTACAAGTGTCTGTCTGCTTCCAGAGTGCTTCAAATGCTGGTTCATGAGCTGGCTACCAGATGTGCTCCTCTTCTCCCTGAAGGCCATCACGAGGACTGCTATTTCATTCTCAAATCTCAACAGCCAGTGTGGTGACAGCAGAGAGGCTGCTCTCTAACATGTCTCCTGCACTATAGCTCATTCATTTGAATACCTTGTTATGCTGAAGGAACTAAAGTGACCACTTAACAGGAAGGGATGAATCTTTCCAGCTATCAAAACTGAGCAGCTTAACAAGAACGCTGTCAGAACAGCATCCAAAAATGAAAGGGCAGTTTCTATTAAGGATAGAACAGGGCCATATGCAGGGATGACTCTCTTGCCAGAGTAATGGCTATTGCCATCCACATACATATACTCCCTACCAAAGAAAGATTTGACCATATTAAATGACGTTGTCTTTCCTGATGGTTAAAGCAAACTAGGAAACAATGCTGCTTTGGGCAAGGTTATTGCTCAAATGTCTGGCAGATGTAGATCACGATGTGCCCTGATCAGGTACATGTTTGGAGTGTGCTCCTTTCACAGGAGCAGGGGCACTGGGGAAAAGGAATGAGGATAGCAACAGGCATCCAGGTCTCACCCTGCCCTGAAGCGGTGACTCGGCTGTGACAGGCACCAGGACAGGGCCCTGGAATCCTGCTGCCCACATACAGCCTTAACTGTCATGAACTGTCTTTTAACAACAGAGTGTCACCAATATTTAATCATCCTGTTAGGACAGTGCGGGCCTGAATCACTCTGTAAGATGCTTGTGTGCAAAAGAATAGAAAATTGGCATTGATGTAATTAACTGTGTATGGCTCAACCTGGCAAAACCTTCAGCCAAGCTGTGTAAAACATAAAACCCCTAGGAAGGTGCCATGTGCTTTGTGCTCCTTCAGGAGCTGCGGAGTGAAACCTGTGGCTCAGTCTGGCGTGTTCTAACCCATCCAGGAGCACAAACTGCTTCTCACTCCAGACTCGGTTCTCATGGGCACTGAGACTCAGAAGCCAGTGAGATGTCAGGACCTCGGATCTCAGCGTATTCAAGATTTATCTGCATCCCTATGCACATAAATGCCCTTTCAAAGGGAAAAATAGCCCCGTGTGATTGAAGTCTGCATCAGTACAAATCCCAGGCTGGTTTAGACCGTACACACACAAGAATGGAATGTATAATCACAATGCCTGGGATTCTCCTTAACTTTACTAAGGGTTGGGTTGAAGTTATTTTGAAAGAAGCAACTATATCTCCTTTAAGCATTAAGCATTCCTGGCAGTAATAATTGCCTTGTAACTAACTCCTCATTAGCACTCTCTCAGACCTGAATTACTGTGCTGACTTTATGTTGCTCCCGGTCCAAGAACAGGATTATCATCCCGGCACCAAAGTCTGCTCTTAATTATACTGTTACAGATACCAAAAAAAAAAAAAAAATCCNAAAAAAAAAAAAATCCAGTGAAATACATGGAATGACTCTGGATTTAGAGCAGCATAACTGAGATCAGTTTGTCCCACTGTTTCCCATCTAATCCACAATTTAGCATGATAAAGCACAGTGTTCTACACAAAGCTTCTTTCAGCTGGGAAGACCAGCTTGTTTTATCCACCAGTAGTATGTTATGGTGACAGATAACTATTTTAATGAATTTAATACTCTTATCTGAATTGCTTATCCAGGAAAGAAAAACAGTTTTGCAAAAAAAGAATACGGCACCTGCTTTAGATGGAATAAAAGCATTAATGTGAAGAACAGGAAACCAAATGTCTGACCCTGAGTGATGCTGAGCAGCTGCAACTTCCACAAACTTCATAGGAGTCGCGAGATCTCCGTGGATGATATTTTAAGATCCAATGCAATGTTTTCTCTACTATTTTATTTCAGTTTGTCATTAATGCAAAGGAAGACACAAGATAAAACACCTGAAGAAATCACCATATGCAATCCAGATGCCTGAACACAACTTTACGAAGCAGAACTTGCAGTGGCAATGCATGTAGAAGCTTGATCAAAGAGAGATCATTAATCATGTACATACAGGTTGGATGAGGGCAAAAGGCCCGAGGAAAAACCACATGAAAAGTCTTCATCACACAAGTACTTACGTTATTGCTTCACAGCTTTTTACGGCCTTAAATCCAAGCAAAAAAAGACTTTATCTAAGGTGGTCTAGGGAATACAGCAAGGATATACAAAGACAGACTGAGGAAAGGGTAAATGAGGTTTTATAGCATTCCAGATTTCACTTCCAAGTGATGGAATGGCCGTTAAGACCGTTGGAATGATTTCTTGCATGGCAGAAAGCAGGAACTCAAGAAAAGAAAGCAAGATAAGTATGTATGTTTTAGCAGAATTCTTACTAACTACTAAATTATTATTGGCTGAATACCAAACACTCCACACAGTGATAAACAACTGTTCATTTTATTTCACTAAACAAAAAGCCCATTGAAGGATTTCTACTATTACTGCACTCACTGGAACTCGTTTGAAAAATACAGTTTTGGACATACATCAAATACAACTTACAGCTGAATAGCTGCACTGGTCTGACTTACTTTCCAAACATGTCAAGAAAATGTTCTGTTCTCCAGGCAAAAGGAGAACAACAGAGCAAAGCAGTGCACTAACTACAGGTATCAGACGTTCCCTGGGGCTCAGAAATAGCTTCTCTTCATAATTGGGGAGATTTCAGCAACTGGCCCTGCTTTCAGGGGAACTGGGGGTGGGGGTGGTTTCAAATCCAGCCCCTCATTTCTGGTGGCAATCCAGCAAAACCAGTAGGAATTCCTATATTCTGTCTTGCCACCAAAAAAGGTACATTTTCAACAGCTGTGTCAGCACAACAGTACATAAGGCCACACAGTAAACTAGAAAACCAAACTCAGTAAAAAAATGTGTTACTAAAACCAGTGCTGCTTTTAATCCCAGCATTGGTTCGATCCCCAGTGCAGAGTTACAAACAGCTGTGGCAGCACAACGTGGGGCCATAGGTGGTGGTGGCAGTGGCAGGGATGACAAAATCCTTAAGATCTGCAGCCAGGAACAGGCTATGCAGAGTTGTGTATCAGGCTGGATAGAACTGTCATTGTGACACGTCCCATTTCCCTCAGAGGCAAGGCCAGTTACGAAATCCCTCTCTCTGTTCTTTGCCCTGGCTGCTGCAGTTTGTCACCTCCAAAGTTGTGCATATAGAACAGTTTTAAAAGCTGCATCCTAAAATGGATCATGGAAATCCTACAGGTTATGGGAAAAAAAATATCACAATGGGTTTGTTTTCTAATCTTGCTCTGTTGCATTAGCTCACCTGCAGGGCTAATGACTGGGCATTGGCAAGCTCCTAAACCACTTCTGTGTCAAAGAACACATAAATGATCCTGAACACTTGAGTCAAAACTAAAATCCTCTGTAAAGCAACCCTAAAATGCCTATGACTGGACAGCCCAAAACTGGGGCTCTTTCAGAAGGTGAATCCGTGTCCCACTTGAAAACCTAGATCCAACTTTGGTGAACAATGGTTCTGTAAACTGTAATGTGTTTTACAGAGTTTGTGCTCCCCACACCTTTCCTTTCTGTGTATTTACATCCCCTACATGTCTGTACAACACTACTAAATTCCTACTCTGTTGTTACAAATAGCTACCCAGACTCAAGGAGAGTAGAGAAGCACTCCATCCAGGCTAGCTTCTGTGTTCAGGATGGTTGCTTTGGGCTCTGTTCATGTATCTATCACCTGATAATCAGTTGATTCTCAGCATCTCTGAAAGACAACTCTTACAGTTCTGAAGTTGGGTTCTCTGAAACACACATCAGCACCTAAACCCTGTGGGCAGTTCTGGAAAGAAAGAAAAAAAATTCTTAAATCTTTCCACCCTCCATAGCCCCCACTCATTGGTGCAAAGCCCTTTAACAGAATTGTTTAGACCACATAACACCCACAAGTTGCAATTTATAAAGTTTGTCAGTCTAATCACTGCAGACTTTTTCAGAGTAGATCCCCACAGTAACAATTATTTTCTGCTGTACTGACTCAGGGGATTTCATTCTAGTTTTTCTCCCCTTACCTCCCATCCACCCTTTTATTTCTATTCCATGTTTCTTCATTCTCTCTTGCACGTATTGTGCCTTTTGTGGCCAAAAAAAGCCTGCAGCTATAGTATTTCCCCATGTTGCTAGTGGAGACTGCAACAGCCTGCATAATTTGTCCCCTCAAATGCAGATCTGCCCTAAACCTTCCAGTTTATTTGTTTGGCCGTGCTGTTGAGCTTTGCGTTGTTCAGTAAAACTTGGAGCTGTGAATCATTACCAGGAGCTTTCGGGTTTTCAATGAATCCCTGTGAAATAGAGAACAGAGACTGCAAGTTTTACGTGCTTATTGTCACTGCAGCAGTAGCACAAGCCGTGTGACATGAGCAGAGCTTAGCTCTGTGGCTGGCTACAAGCTTTGTGCTATAAAGGCACAAAAATCATTGCAGGAAATGGGATTTTAAAACATAACGGGAGAAATACTGGATTCCCCTTTTCCTCCCTCATTTCATTTGTGAAGGAATTTTTAAGTCAGCTTTATGTAAAAGCTTTACACACACACACACACGACTGAAAAGCAGAGTTCCCCAACATATTTCATAATTTTATCCTATGCCATTCAGGCTCTTCCCCAAAGAGCAGCTTTAGTTTAGCAGTGCCTCAGCACCCCTCAGCAAGGCAGACCAGGGAAGCCAGCGAGGGGCTCCCACATACCCTTTTTGTTCCTCACGAAGCCAACCTCCAGCTTAACGCAGGCCCTTCCAGCCTGGGAAAAACCTGGGAATTACTTCAGCTGGCAGGGCCGGCCGAGATAACAAACCACCTCAGGTGCACGGCCCGGGCCCTGCCCTCACCTCCCGCCGGAACCCCAGGCTCCCCGCTGGCCCACCCGCGTCCCCAGCACCCCCCGTGGCCTCAGGGCGGGAGGCTGCGGCGGAGGCCGCCCGTACCTGGCCTGGCAGAGCCCCGCAGGTGCCAGCCCGGGGAGGGCGGGCGCTCGGCCGGCAGCGGGGCTCGAACCGGCGACACAAGAGCTCCCAGCCCGGGCTGCCACGGGGCGCGTCTCCCTGCGCGGCGGGCGGGGAGCCCCGGCACCATCCCGCCGCGCCTCCAGGGGTCGCTGTGGCGGGAGCGCTCGGCCGGGGGGTCCGGGAGCTCTGAGTCACGCGCCCCGCGATTGGGCGGTGCTTTCCCGCGGGCCAATGGGAGGCGCCGTCTCAGCCGGCCGCCCGCCCGCCTCCGGCGCCATCTTGCCGCGGCCGCGGGGAGCCGAGCGGGCTCGGCCATGCCGCACTTCCAGGCCTGGGAGGAGTTCACCCGCGCCGCCGAGAAGCTCTACCTCGCCGACCCCATGAAGGTGGGACAGCCCGGGCCGGGAGGGGAGGATGTGCGGCCCGGCCGTGAGAGCGGTGCTCTGGAGGCTGCTCCAGCTGCGCGCAGCTCGGTGGGGGCGGCGGGCGGTGTCGGGCTGGGNACACTACCATGTCAAGTAACCATAGATAGCAGTAAGTGCCACGTCTAGTTATTTTTTTGAACAGTTCCAGGGATGNGTGCCACGTCTAGTTTTTTTTTTGAACAGTTCCAGGGATGGTGACTCCACCATCTTTCTGGGCAGCCCTTTCCAATGTCTAATCACCCTTTTCTAATCACCCTTTTCTGTGAAAAAATGCCTCCTAATGTCCAATCTAAACCTCTCCTGGTACAGTTTAAGACGGTGTGCAGGTTGCATGGGAGAAGAGGCTGACCCCCACCTGGCCACTCCCTCCTTTCAGGTGGTTGTAGAGAGTGATAAGGTCATTCCTGAGCCTCTTCTTCTGCAGGCTAAACACCCCCAGCTTCCTCAGCCGCTTCTCATAGGACTCGTGCTCCAGTCCCTTCCCCAGCTCCATTGGCCTTCTCTGGGTTCTCTCCAGCACCTCAGTGTCCTTCTTGAAGTGAGGGGCCCAGAACTGGACCTAGCAATCGAGGTGTGGCCTTACCAGTGCCGAGTACAGGGGAAAAGAACCTGCAAGGAAGTGTTACTCGTTGGTGTTGCACCTGACCATCCTTTTCTATGAAACACGAGGAGACTCTCATTTATGACCCCAACAACATCCCTATTGGCAGCTGGGATGAACCTCAAGAACCGAACTTTAAGACATTGAGCTCATTCACGGTGTCCCTGTATGTTAAAAACTGAGGTTAAGAGTTCTGCTGAAGTATCAAGAATTGGTTTATTTTATGAGTTTATAGCATTTAAGACTGTGTCATTTGAATTTGTCCTTTCATTAGCTCTTACGTTGCATTGTTGCTTGCAGTGACGTTTCAGACTTTAAAGTGTTCTCATCCTAGAGAATAATTCCTCAAGGACTTAACTTCTTGGTTTATGACTGTTTCTTGTTTCTGGTGACTTTTTTTGGGAGTGTGGTTTATGCAAATATTAAAAGTAACCTCACACTTCAAAAAAAGCATTATAGTTCGTCTAAAAAGCAGCACAAAAATGTCATGTGGAACTCACACCTGAGAAAACTTCAGTAAAAAAGGCCTAGTTTTCTTCACCAAAAATAGGGGAGCTGACGAAACCTTCAGAAGATTAAATTAATATCTGATTATTTAAAGCAGATTAACATCTGCTTTTTAATTAGCACAGAGACACCATATGCGATTGCTGCTGATAATAAAATTGCCCAGTTTTGCCTTCTTAGGCTCTGTGACATTCAGTTAAATGAAAGAGGAGGAATGTCACTGCAGCCAGGAGTTGCTCTTCCCCTTTCATTAAAGGGCCTCCAAAGGCAATCTCTCCCCATCCCTGGCAATAAACTTGTCTAGTTATGGAGGGGTTTATGTAGGCCCCGTTGTCATAACGCAAATACCATCATGTTAATTTGGCAGAGAATTAGCCTCAGGAGCTTTTGTTTTTGGGCGTGCTGGGAAACTGAAGGAAGAACAGGAGCTGTGGGAGATGGGTGTGTGTTCTCCAGCCAGGTACTGAGTGGTCTTGCCTTTTGCAAGAGCAGGTTATTGATGCATTGAGTCTGTACCTGCTGCCTGTGGCAGCCTCTCTTGTGCTTTTGGGGCTGCTCAGTAGGGAGATGTGCTGTTACACTGCTGCTGTGGGCAGAAGGTGGCAGTTTGTTTAAAAAAAAAGGTCAATCTGTGATGAGATCCATTCTGGAGCAGGAATTTCAAAATGTATTTGTAGTGAAGGCGGTTGTTGACCATTAGCACAAATCACTGTACAATAAAAACCTGTTTACAGTGTGAGTTCAGAATGTTCTCAAAGGCCACCTTGCTTTGTTTCTAGTTACTGGTGTTAGCTGAGGCTGCAAACAGATGCAGGCCCTCTGTGGCTGATTCTGTGCTCAGGAGGAACCATTTAATGCTCAGTCACTGAGGATGTGGATTTTTATCAGTGTGGCTTTGAGAACTTTGGTGATTTGAGGGTCCAGAGCGACTGGATAGGTTAGACCTCAGGGCAGGTGACTGCAGGCATAACTGTGATAACAGTTCAGATACCATAGAAGAAAAAGTCGTGATGTTGAGCTTACCCCACTCAGTTGATCCCTTTCAAGTCTTCATGTAGTGCTACTTTTTTCTGAAATGTTTCAAACCTACAAACACAGGCTTCCAGTTGGTTTTTCTGGGGTGTGATACACGGCGAGGGGGTGTCTTGTCTCGACATGACTCTCATGGTTTATCCTGCCTGTCACCAAGGTCTCTGCAACTGTTGTTGCTGTATTTGCAGTGTTTTTGAACATCCCCGGTGTTAACCTTGCTGATGCTGCCATAAAACCAGTTTAAAGTGTTAGGCAGGGAAATGTGGTGGGTCAGCTCCCACGCCACCTTGGCTGTAGGGTTACAACTTCCACCAGAGCTGAGGACCACCACAGAGGTGCTGAAAACATGGAGCAGTACCTAATTATAATTAAGGGTAGTCTGAATGTGGGCAGATTTCTGTCAATATATTCTGAGAATTGTTAGCTGTAAGTGCTAATTCTTAAAATGTTTGTCGTTTCAGGTGCGTGTTGTTCTCAAATACCGACATTGTGATGGGAACCTCTGTATCAAAGTCACAGATGACGTGGCTGTAAGTACAGAACACATTCTTTCAGAGCCTGTTGTACCTCACAGACTTGTGTTTTGCTGTCACTCAGCTTGGGAGCTCTTGGACACTGCCTTGAGAGCGCCTGACTCTCAAGTTTTCTAAAAACTTGTGTAAAGCCTTCCCTCGCTGCTGTGTCTGTGATTGACACTGACCTGTTCAGGAGCATTTTCAAACAGGTGTTTGCTACTGTGAGCGTGGTCCTTTTTATTTGCTCAGAGTGGTGAAAACTTCCAACCATAGGTTAAGTTCCTTCTTTGTGATGATGAGACTGAATGACAGTGATGTTACAGCTGAGGAGTTGTTTTTCTGCGGTCCAGGGTGAGCAACAGTATTTTGCCCTATTCATGTCTTCAGACTTGGAAAAAAGTCAGATTTCTTCTTTCTAGGAAAAGTAGTCTGGCATTGGAATTTCGAGTGCCTGGAAGGGATATGAAACTCAAGTAAAGGCACTTCTTGATAGGGCAATAGGGCTTAACATGGGTGAGATGTTGAGTGTGGGGCACTGATAACGGGGAATTTTAGGGTAGTTTTGTTGAAATCTCCCATAGGGGAAATTGGAGTCAGGTGATTCACAAATGTGAACTTTTCTGGGGTATAGGCTGTCTTACCTGCTTTCAGTCACACAAAGATGTTACACCAGGTGGGGGGAAATGCGGATTGGTTTCAGGTTTTTGGTTGGGTTGTTCTGGTGTTTAGATTTTTTGGTTTTGTCTGTTCGGGTGGTTTTTTATCTTAATCAGATGCTGTGTTCCTTATTTAGAGCTGTCTTAGAAAAACAGGTTTTGCTTGGGGTAGGGGATCCCCTTCAGTGGGAAACACTGAATTTTATGTCCCTGGCAGTGTAAGATTGAGGACTGTGAAAGGCAAAATAAACTTGCTTTCAGAATATAGAGAATAGGAAAGTAAGTTCAGGTTTAAAATCTGATTCTATGTTTGGGCAACTCAAAGAGGAATGTCTTTAAAGACAGCTTTAAAACTTAAGTTTTAACAGTTTTTTTGAGCTAGAAGAAACTAGAATAAATTATGAGCTTCCCTGTTTTCAAAATGAGAGGCATGAGCATTTAGGAGAAGCTGAAAAGTAAACATAGATGTGTGTGCTCTGAAACAGGGTAGATGTGTTGGTGCTGCCTCCTGGTAACAAATGAACATTTCAGTGCTCTCCTTGTTTTGTGTGTTCCAAGCACAAATGCATAGCAGCTATAAACAAGATAAAAGCAGTTGAAGTGAAATCTGATATTAGGAACTTTGTCTTGCAGTGTTTGCTGTACAGAACAGACCAGGCACAAGACGTGAAGAAGATTGAGAAATTCCACAGTCAGCTCATGCGACTCATGGTGGCGAAGGAATCCCGCAGTGCTGCCATGGAAACAGACTGAAGTGCTGCGAATAAAATGAGTGCTCCAGTCATATTTCACTGGAAGAAAATCTCTTGGATTTGAACGAAAAACTGGGGCAGGAGATGCTTTTATTTACTGAAGTGGACTGATGACAAGTCTGAAGCATTTTCACCCCTCAGACTCCACTTTGGAAATCTAGGAAAATAAGTGCTTTCAATTGAAAGCTTATATTTATTTTTGGGTATCAAGCAACTATTCTTACACATTAGGTATGCTAAGAAGACAAGTAAATATTTTAAATCTACAATATGTTAGTCTGAATTTGATAGGCCACAAGCATACTTCTGGAAAGTTACTGTAAAATTTCGTATAGATTTCATTGTGTTCATACCTTATGCTGGTGTAGTCTTAAAATGAGAGGGTTTATTAACCTAATACTGTAGCATGGTGACTGGGTCTAATAAATATTTACATACATGATATAAATCTGTTTGGTTTAGAATAACAGATGTTTTCTGGACATGTTGCAATTGCCAATTTGTATTACCGCTGTCACTGGCAACATTCTAGCTTTTGGTATTGCTCTTGGTCATAAGCCGTGCAACATTATCCTTGATGCGGTTTGTAGAACTCCTATATTGCCTGAGTAATTAAACTGTATTTTAAAAGTTAAAATAGAACTTCACTTGAATATTGCCAGAGATCTGTGAGAAACTGGGAGAGTTTTTTCTGCCTGTGCAAATACTGTTACTGAAAAATAGTCAGTGGCTTTTTTACATAGTCGAACTATTTTGTACTAGCAGGGGTTCCTTTTCCCATCCTTGCTTCAGGCAGAGTTGAAGTATTGTATCAGCAAGACAAATTCTGGAAGCACTTGCCTATTATGTTAATAGAAAATATCCAACCAAACACTATCCAGGCTCCTTATTCTAGCAGCTTGTTAACTGCATTTTCAAAAGTTACATGTGGCAGGTGGATGTCAGCCAAATGAATAAATGGATGAAAACAGCTTAATAAATACTTAAATACCACCGTCAGAAATAGACCAATGCTCCTGCAGCTTAGACTTGTTTCTCACAGTAACCTCTGGTAGGCTGATGGAAGCCTTAATTGTCTCTTGCAAAAAAGCTTTTTGTTTGAAAACCCAGTAGCTAAAATTGATACTTGCTTTGACTGGGTCTTGCATACTTAAAAACAGATGAACATTTTCACGTAATTAGGCTATTGGTATAACTAGGTGCTTTCAGAACTAATTTTTTAGGTTAAATCAAGCCATGAAAGTAAAGCAGACCCATACTTGTAGTGGCATTTATATATAACAAAACAATCTGCTTAAGTAGCTACCTGCTGTCACTTACATAAAAATAATGGAGCTACTGGGAAGCAGTGGACTTTCCACATTTGCCAAAAGCTTGGAAATAAACCACCAGGCTTAAATATTGCATTAGAATACCCTTTCAGCTGAACATAGAATGTTGCACATTGCTGGAAAATACTGCAGTGCTAAATTCCCAGTGACTGCTCAAAATTCTAGTCTGCAGGAGTGACTGGTATGTGTGTAACATTTTTGTATTGGCTTTTGAAATATAAATAAAGCCAGAGAAAAGGCTGGATTTGGTTCATTGTTGAACGTCCATGAGATACTGTAATACTGAATTTTTTCTTTGGTGCTCCAAATAACTTCCCTAATATATGCAATGTAGTAGTAGAGAGACTGGGTGTACCAAGTGGCCAAAAGGCTCCAGTTTTATACTCCAGTAGGTTTTAGAGGAGGGGCAGTTACAGTACTATCTATTAGAGCAGCAATTGGCAAGCAAAACAGGCAAGGAAATACATTTTTAGTTTTCTAAACTCAGAAATTATTTCCCTAAAACCATGGGGAAATATTATTGCTACTTTTGTAAGAGTATGTGTTAAGCTTGTTCTCCACATAATCAGAATAAACTAGGGTGGTTCTGTGCAGGCAGAATGCAAAAGAAGATATTACAAAGCTGCTGCTTAAAAAAAATAAATGTTTTGGAAATTTTAGAAAAACATAGGGGCTTCATAACTTTGTCCTGCAATTTTCAGCCATTTCCTTACTGTGTTCATGGGGCAGTAGAGAAGCTCTGAATTCCAAGCTCTCTTTCATGCCTATACCCTTGCTAAGAGTACGTGTGCTTATATACACTGATCACTTCCCTAATAAACATTTGCTGAGTTAGTCCATCATGTTGCCAGCTACTTGAATGTGTTTTCTGGTTTGTGATTAAAAAATCAGTTTATTGTGGCTGCTGCAGCAAAGGGGTGCTCACTGTACATGAATCTCTGCATTGGGCAGCCCAGCTTGCCAGAGACGACTCCTGCTCTCCAGCCAGGAACTGGTGCCAAGAATTGCAGGCTGCAAACAGGCAGGGCAGGAGCACATGGGCAGCTTGTGCAGTGACAGACAGGTGACCTTTGCAGAAGTGGAATGATTAAAAAAAATAGGATGCTTTCCCCTGCTACAGCTAATTTTGTTGCTGCCTGTTAGCTGTCTTCAGTAATTTTTCTGTTTTGTGAGGTTAGTTTAATAAAAAGATTCAGGCCTTGTTATTGTTCCAAGAAATTGGGTTAGTTTACCCATGGAATTTATTTTTTCTGGTGTTCTCACCTCCTGGGTTCCCCGAGTGTCTTGATTTCAGTTCTTTCTTTGCGCAAGGCACTTGGGCTGGCTTTGTGTCTGAGCTGTCTCTTATGTGCAGTTTCACCACTTCTGTTTCCAATTTTAGGGGTTTGAACTCTGAGCTCTCCATATGTATTCCATTGTGGAAGTGGGTTCTGGAGTGCAGGGAGATCTTAAAATTATCAGTAGAAGTGAGAAGTTTGGTCGCAGGTCTTTGTTTTAGAGAACCTTATGAAAGAGGCCTTCCCATTAAAGTCCTGACCTAACTTCTGGGAGTGAAAGGGTTATTCTGGAAAACTGGATGCTTTGGTGCGGAGTCTGTCAAAATGGGAAATGGAGCTGCAGCCAAGCAGGTGCTTTTAAAAATGTTTTAATTGTCAAAATAATTATGTTTCATCTCAGTGTGTTTCTTCCTGCAGTATAAAAGTGGGTAATACTCAAGGTTTTGCTGTAACAAATGTGAAGAAACCCTGGTTCCTTCCAGATGTGATCAGTAGGACTGGGATGATCACTTGTTACTGTAGGCTGATCTTAAAGGATTAAGTCATCTTAGGTGTTCTTTAGGTGTTTATCCTGCTATAGGCAGGTTGAATCCCCTCACCTTGATCACCTGGAATAAGGATGGGAACACAGTTACCTTACCCACCTGTGCTTTTTCACTTCTGGCTTGGGGGACAAAAAAGCTCTCACAGGAAATATACTGTAACCACTTTTTAAATGAAGTTTAAGAGGACCTGAAGTGGAAGTACATAGAAAATAAGTGGGGGTTTTTTTCTGTAAACTTACCTAGGCTGCAGATTATGCACAAGAACAGATCCTTCAAGATTCTGTGAGCATTGGTGGGTGTCCTTGGGGAGTAGGAGCTTAGCTGAAAACAGATATTCTCTGTACAGTGCTGTGTGCTGGGGGACCTCCCAATTGACTGAAACAAAACTGTTTTGATCAAACAAATCTAAGGAGTCCTTTTGTTAGATAACTGTCTTAAAGGATCTTCACTTCCTGTTTTTTTTAGAGAAAACTAGTCTATGAAGAACTACATCTAATTCCTTGCTTATGTGAACAGTGATTTTTCAAGACATGGGGGTGTCTATTCTGAAATGCCAATACTACTTTAAAGGTAGACGCTGTGTGACTCAGCACAACTTCTGTTTATAAAGATATTATCTGTTAGAAGAGTTTTGAGAGTTCAAGGATTGGTATTTAAATATAAGCAACGGTTGAGTTGTCTTTGTTGCTGTGGATGACATAAAAACATGCCTTTCATCTTTTATTACTTTCACATAAGTAGATCTTTAGTCTAAGTAGACTCTTCAGACTGGCTTTCAGATAAACCTCCCCACCCTGATGCTGGGCTGAAGTGTTTGAGTCACTGCAGACTGGAGACAGATGTGGGCTTTTTAGTCTGTAGAAACGTTATTTTTGAGATGAGAATGATGCCACAGTATTTTAGCAGCAGATAAGTTACTCAGCAGAATGCAAAGCATGGTACTTTGTTAACCCCTGCTTAGTATGCAAGACTGGGTGTGTGCCCTGCAACTTCTCCACCTGAATAAATGCTCCTGGGAGAATGTGGGCTTGAACTGGACCATGTAAAACTGAAGTCTGTGGGAACTGAGCAAATCAAAACGTGGTCATGGCGTGATACCAAAGTTAACTGCCTTCGTGCAAGTCCAGGCCCATGCAGTTGAACATAATCTTTGTTTCTGGTGAAGGTAAATCCTTATCTTCTTACACTGTGCCAAAGTTAGTTGTAGGGGTGCGTTCTTGGAGCCCTGTGATGGGAGTGCAATTACTTTCTGCTGTTCTAAAAGCATCTTAAGTTCTGAGTGCCATCTCTGAGTGTTCTTGTGTGGAAGTGCCTGGTCTTCCAGCAGGAGCCAGTGTGCTCGACCCATTATGACTCCTCAAACAGACAGTTCCTGGGTGTTGTGAATATTTGGATTATAAAACTAAGTAGTATAGAGTTTCTCTTAAACTGTAATGCTGGTATTTAGGAAAGTGTTTTCCGTTTAAATCAAAACCAGCTCTGAGGATACTTTGCTTTGTTTAGCAAGTTTTGATTTTGTGCTCACATTCTTTTGTCACCTTTTTGGTGACAATTCTTAGTAATTTTTTTTTAGAGCTTAAAACATCAGTCATACCGAGGGGCCTGGGAGAGATTGTCGGTTTTTTAAAATTTGCTTTGAAGCTGTGTGTGCATGTTGCGTTCATTTTTTGTCTAGAAGAAGTGATAACTGTTCACGAAAGCAGTGGTCTGCATTGTCCTGCCTCTACCGAGAACCTTCCTGAGTCACAGGCGTGTGTTTACAGCAAGATTCCAAAGACTGGTTCCTTGGAGAGCGGGTTGAGTTTTCCGGGCACCTCCCGAGTGGCTGTGCTGGCTGGTAGTGAGCAAATGAGAGTTGGGGTAGCTGAAAAATGCATTTTAACTGGGTCGCTCATGCATGTAAATACAGGCACCTCTACTGCTATCATTGTATGGCTGGGAGATGAAAGGCTCGCCTCGGGGCGCTGACAAATGAGCTCTGGCAAACCGTGTGTGGCTCAAAATGTTACTTTCCAAAGGCATCTGCTCCTGTAAGGAGTCAGCAAGGCAGGGGGATGAGCTAATGCCTCAGACACGTCCGTGTGAAATTCGGTGTCTCACTTTAAATTGCCCTAAAAGACAGCTTTTAAATTTGGGGCTAGGAGGGAAACTGACCTTTTCAGTGACTGACAGTTCGGGGGTGGTTTTTTTTTTTAAACACATTTTCTGCGGCAGTGCTCCCATATAACTGAGGTCAGGGACCAGAGGAATAAACAAATTTCATCAGGGATTGTTGGTTTGTGCCCAGAGGCGAACCTTCTGTGCTTGGTCACACAGCAGAGCCGGGTGACACGTGAGTAACTGGCCCTGGTTTTAGCAGAGCAAACAGATGCTCTGCAAATAGCTCCTTACCCACCACAGATGTTGATAACCCCATGAATGTTCAGACTGGGATTCCACAGCAGCTTTGGCCCATAGAACAGCTGGCTGCTGGTCCCTCTTGCCTCTAGCACCAATTGCAGTGTGTCTCTGAGCCTCAGCTGAGCTGTTCACATTCATCAGTGCATCAGAAAACTCCTTGATGTTCTGGAGAGCTGCTAGTGTGGCATTCAGCCTGGTTAGTGTGCTGAGATGGCTTCACAAAAGGTCAGCTGAGTGCTACAGGGAGTGAAATGGAAGGATTGAGAGCTCCCAAGAGGGATGAGGGGAACGATGGGAGTGAAAGAACCAGTTAGATTGGCTCAGGTTGCCATGGAACCACAACCTAAAAAACTCTCATCTTGGAATTTCCCTGATTTGCTTATAAAAACCTCCTGTCTGTCCCATTAAACACCCTGTAATGTGCATGCCATCCAATATTTGCCCAAAAACTAGATGTGTCTGAATTTGTTTCTGCATTGTTCTAGTTCGTATGGGTGATACAGAAAGTGTGGAACCAAAGATTGTAGATGATACTCATCCTAGAAGCCTGTAACACTCTGGTACAAACAGAGCAGCCAGAACTGAACACATGGTACAAGGTGTAAATTGTATCAGGGATTTATAAAACTGTGTTGTAATTCCTAACATTCCTGAAGTGCTGATGTTGGGGCAGGGGTTTAAGAAGGGATCAGCATTTAAAGGCCTACTCCATCAGTAATGGTTCCATGAGCTGTAGCTGCTCCGAACCAGTAAACTCTTAAGATGCCTCCAGAATGCATCCAGGTGACCAACCCTCAAAACACAAATACTGAAACACCTCCTGGATATGATTTTGCTGGTGGTGAGAACAGACTATTTTGATTTCACAGAGAAGAGTGTTTTCTTTCCTTATTCTTTTGATTCCTGTATTAAGCTTCCTTCTTTTCTGACTCTTCAGTCCCTTCTTCTTTTTCATTTGTTTTAAACTTTTCTCTTTAGATCATTCATGCTCCCCTTATTTTCCTCTCTACAGTTGATCATGGTGATGTTATAATTGGCTTACAGGAGAGAATTGTTCTACAGTTGCAGCTTTACCTTCTACTTGTGGGTGTTAATAAAGGATTTTGTTCTCAAAGTCGAGCTTCAGAAGAGGGACATTCTGCACTGTCACACTTGGGAAGAGCACGTGTGCAGGTGTCACTGGAGCATCAATAGTAAACTGCACGGCCACCTTCCTCAGCCAATAATAGTATAAGAAAATGGTTTAGTGGATATAGACAAATAACACTTGGACTTCAGCAAATAAAAAGATCCTTCAGCTCATACTCTGTGTTGGAGTATCTACCTAGACTGTAGCAATTAATTTGCTTTCCTGCAGTGCAAATTGCATATGTCTTGCCATTGTTTTATTTCACTGAAGACTACTATTGATGTCAGCCAGTCTACAACTTGTAAAAGATTAGATATCAGTAATTCTCCATAATAATATTTCATCAATATCTGTCTTACAATATAAAGAGTGATTTTTAAAGACAATAATTTTTTTATCTGTTGTCTGTTTTTCTGTGCTTAAATGAATCTTCGTTTGAACTCTCTGCAGTTCCCCTCACACGAGCAGTCCCATAAATTTCTATCACGGCCAAATCCTCCCCCTAATTTCTGTAACAAACTCCAGCTGCTTTGAAGGTGGATATTGTGTGTATTGTTTCTCTACCTCAGCCTGATGCTGAAGCAAAAATAACTTCGAGGAATGCCAGACCATGGAATTGCTAATGTTTTCCATTTGTTTTATTTAGAATCACAGAATATCTCAAGCTGGAAGGAACCCTTAAGGATCATCACTTCCGACTCCCTGCTCCTCACAGGACTATCTAAAGCTAAACCATATGATCAAGAGCATTGTCCAGATGTTCCTTGAACTCTGACAGGCTGGATGCCATGAGCACTTCCCTAGGGAGCCTGGTCCAGTGACTGACCACTCTGTGAAGAACCTTTTCCTGATGTCTAATCTGAATTGCCTCTGATGCAGCTTCATTCCATTTTCTTGTGTCCTACTGCTGATCATGAGAGAGGAGATCAGCACCTCCTCTGTGAGGAAACTGCTGGGCTGTGATGAGTTCACCCCTCAGACTTCTCTGAGCTGAACAAACCAAGTAACCTCAGCTGCTCCTTCTGAGTCTTCCCCCTGAGGCCTTTCACCAGGTTGGTCGCCCTCCTCTGAACAGACTTTAATAGTTTTATGTCCTTCTTATATTGTGGTGCCCAAAACTGCAAACAGGACTCGAGGTGAGGCTGCACCAGGGCAATCACCTCCCCTGACCAGCTGGTGATGCTGTGCCAGACGCACCCCAGGACATGGTTGGCCTTTTGCCTTTAGTGGTATTTGCATCTCCGTGTTGTCCTCTGATAGGCTGTGGGATTTGTATGATTTTCACAATAAACAGCCAAACCAGTTCCAGTTAGGAGGGATCCATGTAAAGAACTAAACCTGGTGTAATCTTCCTCTGTTCTCTGCTTGTTTGAGGTACCTACTTTGCTCGCTGCTCTTCACTGCTGCTACTGCTATAAGGAATCATAGAATTGTTTAGGTTGGAAAAGAGCCTCTAAGATCATCAAGTCCAACCATTAACCCAGCACTGCCAACCCCACCACTAAACTATGTCTCTTAAGTGTTCAGTGTTGCTAAAGCATTGAGAAAAGCTACTATTAAGTGAATTGTCAATTTAAGAAGGTGGACACCCACAGGAAAGCGTGTATGCCAGAGGGATATCTCCACAATAGGGACTTTGAATCACCCTGTCCACTTCAAAAAAGGAAGAACTGGGAGGCCCTCAGCAGTGACAGGGTGCTTTCCTGGATGACTGAACATACCTGTTTTCAGAACACAGGACAGGATGAAGTATGACACTACCTCTTCAGCAAGTTAGAGAGGCTGGAGTTACTAACTAGAGATTGGAATTGGCATCCTTAGAACAAATAGAGGACAGAAGAAATGCAAATTTTCATTAGTTAAAATAGTCAAATTGAGTATTGTGCTGGCTTTGGCTGGAGTAATTTTCTTTGCAGTGTCTGGTATGGAGCTATGTTTTGGATTTGTGCTGAAAACAGTATTGATAATAGAGAGATGTTTTTGTTATTGTTTAGCAGAGTTTGCACACAGTCGGGGCCTTTTCTGCTCCTCACCCCACCCCAGCAGTGAGCAGGCTGGGGTACACAAGGAGCTGGGAAGGGACAGAGCCAGGACAGCTGACCCCCACTGACCAAAGGGACATTCCACTTCATGTTCTGCATATAAAGCTGGGGGGAAGAAGGAGGAAGAGGGGGGATGTTTGCAGTTAGTTTTCCCCAGTAACTGCTAGGTGTGATGGAGCCTTTCTTTCCAGGCTGAACACCTGCCTGCCCATGGGAAGCAGGGAATCAGTTCCTTGTTTTGCTTTTCTTGCATGTTCTTGCTTCACCTCTTAAAGCATCTTTATTTCTATCCATGAGTTTTCTGACTTCTACTCCTCTGATTCTCACCCCAGTCCCGCTGGTGGGGGAGTGAGTGAGTGACTGTGTGGTACTTGGCTGCCAGCTGGGGTTAAACCCTGACAAGTATCTGTGTGGTAGCTGAAATAAAGGGTTATGACCTTGGCACACAACACAGTTGCATTTTTAATTTTCATCCTATAGAAGTTATGTTTACTACGAAATTCAACACAGTGTTATTTGTGTGGAAGTGAGATCCCTGTAGTCCTACAGAAGAAAGATGGACTGCTACTAATGCTTTTGGTGTCTCAAGAAAAATAGTACAGAGCAGTTGGTGAAGATAGATGCCCCAAAAGGGGTAGAATTCAGCACATTTGGTGTGGAAGAATAAAACCACAAAAAAGGACAAAACTTACTTACAGAACAGTTTAGGGACATGTTGCTTTAAAGAACACTAGTTTTTAATTTAGGTACTATTGCTGCTCATAACAAAAGAGCGTGAGGGCTGCACCAAAGGCTCTGGGCAAAAGACTGCTTGAGCAGACTGTGATGATTGGGCAAAAGAGGTTGAAAGATGTGAAAGGAATTATTATCTGTGATCACAAGTCTGTCTGTTTAGGCCCCAGCAATCCAAACAGGAGCTGAGATGGAGTGGAGGTGATGAAGAAAGAAGATTGGATCTTAGGAGTGAAGTGATAGGTGAAACCTGAGATTGAATGGAAAAACCTCCGAGATGATGAAGAATTTAATATTTGCTTGTTACGTTTCTCCTGGTGGGATTAGTTGATTAGTCAGCTTGACCTTCTGGGGCTTGTTTAGATCTCCCTGCCCAAGTTTGGAAGACAGGCCTTGGAGAACACAGGTTCAGGGAAAAAGCAGCCCCGTTAGGCGCATTTTCGGCGTGTTCCTTCGCCTGCGCAGGGCAGTAGCTGGGCACGGGCAGCAGTCTGTGTTTCCCTTGAGCTCTGCTCCCACGCAGCGAGCGCTGGTGAGCCCGGCCGAGAAGCCACTCGGGAAGCTCACAGGTGGTACCACACAGCGGCTGTGCCCCAATCCCGGCAGGGCAGCTGCGAGTGGGTGTCTGCAGCCTGGGACACTCCGGGAGCCCTGTCCTTCGGGAGCCAGCGCTGGGCGGGCGCTGCGGGGACAAAGCCTGCGCCACAGCACAACCTCTGTCCCCTGCCCCGGCGCTCCCGAACTACATCTCCCGGCGGGCTGCGGAGGGAGGGCACGGCCGGGGGGCGGCCCCGGAGGCTCGGGGAGCGCTGTGCCCGCTCCGGCCCGGCCCGGCCCGGC
>VZRV01000144.1:698867-784326 GCA_013398115.1 Falcunculus frontatus
CCGGCGGGATGCGAGCGGTGCCCCGGCGGGGAGAGGAGCCTCAGCTTCCCGTGCAGTGAAGGGAACCCGCTTTCCCAAGCGATTCCGTGTGCCCAAGCCCGCGGGCGCTGCGCCGACGGCCCGTAAATGCCAGGGATTACAAGAGGGCGCGGTGCTCCCCGTATTCCTAACAATGGGAATTGTTCAAGTCTGAATAACGCAGTGGGTCGGCTGGAGACTTCTTGTTGATTTCGGGAACAGGAAGGGCCTAATCTGCATTCCTGGTGGGGGAGTGAATGTGGCATTCCCAACAGCTTGCTGGAGCCAGGGGTGCTTTTCCAGGGTAAGGTCCGTGATAAGCGGAACTTACCAGTGCTTGTGGAAACAACAGTTTTATTTAGCGTTCCTTGGGAATGTGGCCAGGTTTCCCTGTTTAGTTAGAGTAAGTGGATTTAACTGTTGGCATGTAAATGGCTTCGGTTTGGTTTATTTACTCATTTCTAAATGGGCATATGAAATTGAAGATTTCTTTATTTACGGATAATTTTGCCAAACCTGAGAATGGTTTGATTGAGTATTTTATACATAATTCCCTTTGCTGAACAAGCGTTTTAGGCATGAGAAGAAAACCTTTTAACGTACGTATTTTGTTGCATAGCTGAGCAATCTGCAAAGACTAAGCAAATTATGTACTCTCTGCTCAAGCTGGGTTTAGTTTGTCAGAATTCAGCTGGGATTTTGACTGCCCAGCAGTTAAAACACCATTATCGAATGCATTGCTTAATTTTCCAACTCTATTGAGTTAGGCTGCTTTCTCTCCCCTTCTTTTCCTAGCATAGCTTTATCTAAAATAAGAGAACTTGACTAATTATTTTTGGTGAACCTACAAAATAGGATCAGTCTTAGAAGTTACTCAGAGAGCCACAAATGCAGGGTTCATATTTTGATTTGCACTACTCTTTGGAGATGCTGTGCTTCTCCCCTGAAGCAGATATTACTCCTGTTTGAAGTAAGCTAAAACTGAGGCTTGAGTGCACAGATTGCTAATGCTTACTGAAAATCGATGGAAGATAGGCCCCAAAAGCAATTAAGCAGCTTTGAAAATCAATCCACAGTTGAAGTTGTCCAAGGACAGGGATTAGATCTTTGTCAGAGCTGAAGTCTTTGTGGGGAAGGTGCTGGCACAGTGTCAAGTTCATGGCTCTTTGTTCTACATCTTTTCCAGTCTGAATTCATATAAAAACCTATGTGTGATTTGCTTAAACTCTGCTGGCTTGTTATTTCTTCCAGAGTTTGTTATTTTATTTTGTGTGATTGTAGTGTTGAAGTAAATAATTTGAAATAGAGCACAGTTGGTAATAACCAGTGCAGCCAGAATCTACATGCAATTTGTCTGTATGAATTGCCCAAAATATGTTTTGGATTACTGGGTGTTTTAAAATGCTTTTTTGCCCCCTGTTGATTTACTGTACTTTTAAGTATTTGGTCATTCTGTAGGGCAATACCATTCTTTTTGACCTCTTTGTTTATCCAGGGTTTCAGCAAAGCTTTCAGACCTACCTAGTATTTTTAGGCATAAAATGGCAATGTTTTAATCTTGTAAGCACTGTGAAACAAGCTCAGGCTCCTTGGTGGAAGGACCAATTTGTTCTGAGTAATTACAACAGGTAGATGAAACGATTTGGGGTAATAATTCTGGAATGGTGATACTCCCAGAAATTCTTGTTGTTTCAGTAATAGTTTGTCAAGTAATTTGTCAGCGGAGAAGTAGCAAAGCAGGGCTGAGGGTGGTAGGTGAAGTTCATCTTATAGCTCTAGGCAAAGTAAATTGATTACCTTACATATTCCTATGCACATTTCTTGCATTATAGTTGGAGTATTCAAATTCTGTGGCCACATGAGCAGAGGTAAAGCTTTACCTTTGTGTGGAGTGTGCACTACTTCATTGAGCCTGCAAGAGTATTTCCTTCATGCCATGCACAATGCCAGAACCAGGGCAGTCTTCTTTAAAGTGCAAGTTCCAAATGTGGCAAATAGATCTCTAATTACTGTGGAAGTCCCTGAAGAAAAGTCACTTGGAAAGTAGAGCATCTTGCTTCTCTCTGAAGAGCTTTGGTCTGCTTGTAATTAATGTTGAAAATACTTTTTTCCCTTCTGAATACTGCTGCTGAAAAAGTCCTGGATTCTTCCTCTGAACACATTATTTTTAATTAAAAGCATCATTGTGCGTGTAAATGGGTATTTACATAAACAGTAAAGCACAAAACATCTTCTCCTAAAATGGCATTTGCTTTAATATCTTGGTCATGCTAGACATAGCAGGACGGCTGTCAGTGATTTGAATATACCCTGGGGTTTATGGCTGGTTTTTGAAGCAGCATTCTCAGTTTTTATATGTATTTAAGTGCATTGTTATTGATTAAATGCTTTCTGATTGACAGGGCTGGGAATATTTTTGTGGGAATTGTGCTAGCCACACTTTGTTAGTTCCTCTTTTTGATAGTGAGTTTGCCACAATGAAGAAATTACCTGTGATCATGTTTATGAAGGGATCCTGCTGGATTAAAGAACAGGAGCTGTGTGCTAGGTTTCCTCTCTGAAAAGTGAGCTGTTATCCAACATTCCTCCAACTTTTTTTTTTTTTTTTTTTGAAACATCTCTGTGGGAGATTATTAGGTGTAATCCATGGGACGAAAAAGGGCTCAGCAAACTTTAGGGTTTTGTTGTTCTTTCTCTGTCTCAAGCAATTCTCCTCGTATTTATTGCACCCAGCAGTCAAATTTTGTTCATCTTGTGAATTCTGTGGTGAAGACACGTGACTCTTGCTCTCCCTGTTTGTTCTGTATCTGCAGCCTGGATGTGCTTTGCTGTCTGATAGAAGACAAGTCTTCCTCTCAGGTAAAACACCACGTATGATGAATCAGAACCCCAGCTCCGTTGAAGGACCTCTTGGGTGCTTCATCCAGAGTGTTAATTGCTTTAATCTGGTGGGTACAGGTAGTGCACTGTTCTAGGATGAAGGCCGTGAATCCAAAAAGAACTTAAATATTGTTATTAAGAGAGAGATAAAGTAGCAAGAATTGTTCTTGTTACATATTTACTCTGGCACATCCTTTTGGTGTTGCAGTTATTTGACAGAAAATGATGACTACCATCTGTTCCCCTCCTCTGGCATCATTCAAAGTTCCTTTCCTCGTTGGGAATGAAGTCTTCGTAGAGAGATAACAAGTTTCGATCTCTTCCTGTTTCCATAGTCACAATTAATATTCCTTTTTCCTTTTACTCATACAGCTCTAGGCAAAATGAATTGATTATCTTATATATGATTTTGCACATTTCTTGCATTATACTTGGAGTACTCAGGTTTTGTGGCCAGGGAGTCTGGTCTCCTAGAAAAACAAGGAAATCTGAAATAATAGATGAAGGAAGGAGTTTCATCATAGAGGTAAGAGGGAGTCAGACATCATTGAGGAAGGAGGAATTGCAGCATCATAGAAAAAGGAGGAAATGTGGAAAAGTTGGGCATCACAGAGGATTGAGGTCATCTCGCTCTGAGGAAGGAGAGTCTCACACACAGGGAAAAGCGAGTCTGGCACCATGAAGAAAGAAAAGAGTCTGGCATCACAGAGGTGTGATGGATTTGGACATCTCAGAGGTAAGAGAGAGTGTGGCATCGCACATGAAAAAGTGAGTCTGGCGTCATAGAAAGAGCTGGAAATCTGCAGTAGTAGAGGGAGGAAGGAGTCTCATCATGGAGTTGAGAGAGATTGTGAAGGAAGGAGAGTCTCATCAAAGAGGAAGAAGGGAAGGAAGAAAGGAGTCTGTCATCATAGAGATAAGGGGGAATCTGACATCATAGAGGAAGGAGAGAGTTTGACAGCACAGAGGATGGAGGTCATCTCACAGCACAGAGGCAGAGGTAAGAGCGAGTCTGGCACTGTGAAGGAAGAAGAGAGTGGCATCATTGAGGAAAGCAGGGAGGAGTGGCATCACAGCTATAGAGGTAAGAGGGAATGTGGCTTCCTATAGGAAGGAGGGAATCTGGTATCGAAGAGTAAGGAGAGAGTCTGGCATCACTGAGAAAGGAAGGAATCATCATTAGAGATAAGAGAGCGTGATATCACAGAGGAAAGAAATAATCTGACATCATAGAAAAAAGGCAGGAAATCTTCACAAATGGAGGAAGGAGTCTCATCATAAAGGTAAGAGGGAGACTGGTGTCATAGAGGTAAGAGGAAGTCTTGCATCACAGAAGATGGAGGGAGTTTGGCATCACAGAGGTCAGAGGGAGTCTCACATCATAGAGGAAGGAGCACATTTTCATTCATGCTGCCCTTACTACTTGGAGTCGTGATCCTAATTTAAATTCACAGTGTGCACCTCATCTGTCTTGCAGTTTGCCAGAAGATTCCTCTGGCAGTCTTTATATTCATAGTTTCCTTCTCCACACCTTCTTTTAACTGAAGGCTTGTCATGTACTTTGTTCTTACATACCTCAAACTGCTTGCACTCTTTTTTCCCCCCTCTAAAGCACCGCATATACGTCAATTCTGCATGTTTTAATAATTAAAGGTTTCAGTAACACAGTTTTCTAACAGTGCTAATAAAAAAAGCTTGTAAATCTGCTAGTTGAAAAGATCTTTCCCTCCCTGATTCCATGGAAGAATTGTGAGAGACTAATGGAAGATCCTGCAGTAAATAGAAGGGGACATGCTGTGCTGGACCACTGAGCAGTTTGGGATGAAAACAAGATTTATCTGGAGATCAGGGTGGGCAAAGCATTGACAATAATACCATGGCAGGGAAGGAGGATAACCTTTTACTCTTCAGTACTGGAGGGTTTGGTGAAGCTAAAAATGGAGCCCTAATTTGCCTTAAGGCCTGAGGAACAATTACCTTGATCTCATTTCCTTATCTCTAATATCTCACTCTTTTGGTTCTGTATCTTCATAGAGCTATACCTTTCCACCCCCTCTGTAAAATGCAGACACTGGCATAGGATGAGGAGGTTAACTTCATTATTGCTAGAAACTCTAGTGGAAAGCAAAACAGAACCATGTGCTGTTCATAATTACCTTTTCAGACACTAGGAATGAAATGCTGAAGTAAAGCTCAAGATGTTGTTTGGACTCTGTTGGACTGTGTCGTTTAGTTGGCTGGATAGTGGCTAAGAACTGTTTAAAAAACTTGTTGGTGGCATGGTATCCTTCTCTTTTTTAACTGTTAGATGGAGTTTGAGAGAGCACTGAGAGCACTTTCAGCTGTGTTCACCCTCCATTGTATGCCAGGCTATTGTCACTTCTCTGTACCTGTGCAAAAAACCTGTTCTTGCTGGGATTTGAGGGTCATTAAATCGAGTTAAGGCTGGATGGGATAAATAGGATAAAATCTTTGCATGATCTACCCTTAATGCATTATTATGGTAGTTTGAACAGTTCTTTCACCCTTAATCATCATGACTGAACAGTGCTGATTTAAGAATCCTTTCGTGGCTTTTCTGTCCGCAGAGTCTTAAACAGAAATTATTGCAGATGGAGAGTGCATCTCCTTTCTCCTGAATCATGCACACAGCCATTAGATCACAATAATGGGCATCACACAGATCCCAAGCTGGATTCTGTCAGTTTGAGTTTATGTAGCCCAAAGGCTTTTCTTAGACTCTTGAAAGGGAGTGGGTTTGTTCAGGCATAATAGAAGCAAAATATGGAAACTTGAGATAAACAAATAATGTTTTTAAGGAGCACAGAAGAATGTGGGGGGCATGGCTTTGAAAGAGCAAGTAATATTGCTTAAATATGTGTCCTTGTAAATTGAGTTTCTTCCTCTTAAGAATGTGGTAATGCAGTATTTTAAATAATGATTAGGATATGAGCTTTGACTGGCCAGTGGCTACATAAATATGCTGCCCCTGGGTGAGGCCAAGTGGACAACAGTGAACATGGTCCCATACAACTTTTCTTTTATGTTTAGCTCAACTTGGGTCTCGGTGCCTGTGGGCTTTCAGTGTAGTACTGGAGAGTTAACAATTGTAATTGTAGGAAAAATAAGATGATAATGTGTTGTTTGAGGTGCTCAACCACTCCCCTGGAATAACGTGCCTGGAGGACTAAGTGCTGTAAGTGCAAGTTCTGGGTGATGCCAGCCTCAGCTGGCCCTGTTGCTTGTTCCTGTTGTGCAAGGGACAAAGCAGGTGACGAGCTGCATGGGAGCAGTGTCTCACTGCCACGGGCATGGGGCATTCCTCAGCAGTGTACCCCCAACCCTGTCCTGGGAGCAGCATGCCCCACTCCTGGCAGAGGCCTGAGAGAGTGTGGTTTCCCCTGCTTTGGGGTCCTGACCTCACTCCTTGCTTGTAGCCTTTTAATTAGGTTCCTTCTGTACTGGCTAATTTCTGATTGTGAACAGTCTAGAAAAAAAAAATCGTAAAATAGGATGATATCATCTCTTCCTGCTGTTTTGGAGATAGCATTGTGTGCCACCTCCCTGTGGCAATAAAAAATGTAAATGCTAAATTTCTTATTGAGACAAGCCAGAAACTCTGTTGGATTTGTATTTCCTGTCTTTGATTTGCTTTCCTGTGTAGGATGCTTTATTTCATCTGATGCCTACCTCTCCTTCTCCCCTACAACGTTAATGTATCATTTCATGCTCACCTGGGAGATGTTATCATTTGTATGCAAAGCAATTTCTGCGTTGCTAAGCTATTTTCAAGCTTGTCATACTGCTCCATAAACTACAGAAATAGGAAGGTTTTCTTCTACAAGTGACTTGATGGTTTTCTGTCTGTTTCTGATGCTACATAATGGCAAAAATGTGACGCCTGGAGATGGTAGGACATAGACTGTGAGGGCTGTGCCATGTCTTAGTTCCTTTTAGGCTATGGCAGTGCTCAGAGACCCTGTTACAGGTGCCCCGAGTTTTTGAAGTCCTTCAGTGGGGTTGTTTCTCCTTCAGGTCTCTTGGGAAGAGTAACCTGCAATTGCTGCTCTTTGGGCAAACCGATGTGTAAACAAAGACGCTGCAGCAGAGAGGTGCCTTTTTGGTAAAGCCTGATGTGGGACTTTATGTAAGAGAACAGAAATAAACAGAAAAATCACTTCTAAACTGAGCTGTTACTTCTCCTGCGGAGTAATTATTAATCAATAAACCTTGTATCTCTCAGAAGTGTGCCAAGTGCTCTGAGCCCCCTCGCAGTGTGCTGGTAAACCAAGTCTTGGAGAGAAAATGTTATTAACCCTAAGCCGTGATTAACTGTGGTGTGTGTCTGAAAGCAGCAGAGTCTCTCAGCCTTGCTTCACACATGCAGCAGCAGTTCTGCAGTGGCAGGGTTTGGCAGCACCCCTCCGAGCTGTGCATGGTTCACAGCAGCTGGGTTGTGTTCGGGCCCAGACGCATTTCCAGCGTTAGGCTGAAGTTCTGCACAGTTGCTTATTTCTCCGGTAACATGTTTCAGATGGATTCTAATGCTGCGAGGCAAAGATGGATGGCTGCTCGTAGAAGGAGATGGGGATTTTACCATTAAGCTGTTTCATAGGTGACCTCTTTGAAAATAAAGAGCACTGTTCTCTCGGGCATCTACTCCTGTGTATTGATGAAGACAAGGCAAGAGACAGGACATAGTTTTGATGTAAATAATAATTGCTCTGTTCCTCTGGAGCCCTTAGCTCTGACGTTAATGCACAGAGGACAAAATAAAGTGCAAAAAGGGGCTGAAAACCAGGACTATTTCCTGAAAAGCTATTTCCAATAGGGAACAGTAAGACACTGTAAGGAAGTGTTGGGGTTTTCTTGCAAACATATTTCTTGAGATGTGCTTGGCCCTCTTCAAGAGGAGCTTGTTTTTGGGCTATTTACTGGGCCCATTGCATTTCAACATTTTTCTTTCAAAACATGTTTTGAAAGCAGCAAACCAAAAGCATTCTTCCCTGAACTCTTTAGCAAAAAAGTACTGTCTAAGGTATTTAAGTGCTGTCTGTGAACAATATCCACCCTGGGGTACAGCAAAGTCTTGGAGCCTAAGAACCATGGAATAAATGGAAATATTTCCTTCTAAGGTCTTGCCTTTGGTCACATAAAAAGAGGAAAAAGCCAAACCAAAACATGAACTCCCTCTGAAGCACTGGTTTATAAAGGAAATGTGCCAGTGTGGTCGCATCAAGGGCCTTCAGACAATAAAACCACCAGCACTTTGTTGTTGACATCTCTGAAAACTGAGAGTAGAAAAGTGTTATTGTACCTGTTTGTCCTTCCACATTCGTGGTGCTGTATTGCTGCATCATGGAACAAGTGTTAAGGAGCTGATAACTTCCATTTCACCACAGATCTCAGCAGTGATTAGCGGAGGGAATTCTGGTGCAGATGCATCACGACTGAGGCTGCTTTGTGCTGCTCAAACAACACACGAGAGTTCCAGAGAAGTAGCTTGACTAGTGAACTTGGGAAATCACTTCTCTGAGTGGCTTCCTCTGGGCCCAGGCTGGAGCTGTTGGTAGGAACACGCTGCATTCCAGCAGCTCATCCTCATGAAACAATCCCCTCGAGTGCGCTGTGAACTGGTGCGAGTCAAAATACTGCTGACGCACTTGGCCCTTCCTGGGCACTCAGAGAAAAAAATGTGACATAGCTGGAGCTCTGGGTCCCGTGTTCATTATAATCAGGAATTGTACAGGCACTTCCAAGGGAACTGAGAGAGATTGAACACAGAAAGTCTCTGTGCTAGCAAAAAATAATCCGACCAATATCAGAGGTGGCTTCTTCCAAGTCAGGATGACAGCTCATGCAAATCAATTTGTCACCAGCCCCAACTCTCTGCAACAGAAGACAGGATTCTTGTGAGACCTGAAGCTGATTTTGGCACTCACTACTGGATTGCAAACAAGCTCATCCTCAAGTGTGTTTGGAATTCACTGCAAAAATGGGTGTCTGTTCACACAGCGAGTTCTTTCCACACAGCGAGTTCTTTCCACACAGCGAGTTCTTTCCACACGCGGCCCAGGGCGAATGCAAACCACACACATTTGCACACAACCCCTCCCCAGGTCTTCTCCTGCAAAAATTCTGCTTTCTCAAGTGCCCTTGAGAGCAGATGTGGGGAGCAGAAATGGTTCTGCAGCTCTGGGTACTCCGGTGCCTCAGGACACGAGGGTTTCTTGCTGAGGAAAGGGCCGAGGTTCTGCTCCTGGGCAGAGCAGGTCCATGGTGGGTGCTGTGCCTCTGTCACTGGTGCTGATGCAGCAGGAGGCAGGAGAAAGAGAGCCCTGTGTTTGTAGGTAGCTCAGCCATTCTGCCTGCCGCTGACAGCAGCGCTTCTGTGTGTCGAGGGGGCTTTGTAAACACATGGGAGCTGGCCAAGAGTTTGGATTTTTCTGGGTGGTGGTTACATAGTTATGGTGGTGAACCTTCCCAGTCTAGACGTGGCCTGAGTTGTGTTGTGGTTTCAGAGAAGTTGGTGTTTTTCTCCGTGAAGGCTTGGGAGTAAAACGTGACAAAATAGTGTGGTAGGTATCGTTTCTGTGTAAAGTGCTCTGGGGTTTCCAGAAGCTCCTCCAGTTCTGCTTTGCAGTAAAATTTAATTGTGCTCAGGATGCTCCTAAACTGCATTGGTTTATGTGCTGAGGCAAGCTGAAATTGGATAAACTTTTCAATTCTAAGGTAAGTTATGGCCTGGGTGTTGTAAAGGTGGGGAAGGAGTGTTGTCTTGCGCTCCAGATAACATTGTGAAGAAAAACAAGCAGCAGAAATTATGAAAGCACCAGTGAAACAAATAAACAAATCAAATTTTCTCAGTGCCTGTCATTCTCAATAGCTCCAGCCTCTGAGGGTTCAGGCACTTTCAAGGCTGTAGCACTTGCATGTGTGAAAAATAGATTTTTTTTTTTTTTTGGTAGCTTGTTCAATCTGCACAGTGCCTGGCTTCTGTACAGATGTTTTAATGGGTGCTTATCTTGACTTATTATTTATTTATTTATTGTCAGCCATTACAAAATTAAACTCAAGAAGTTGACTAAAACCTGTCCTGTCACATAAAGGCACTTAAATAATTTCATTCAGTTCCATTCCTGCTCCAATCCTGTGAATTCCCGTTAACTTGTGCTAAAATTCCTGGTTTGATCCAGGAGTAAATTTGGTGCACTCTGATGACTCTTTGAGCCATTCCAGAGCATCAAATTACTCTGCAGCAGCAAAACCAACAAAACCTTCTGGCTCTAGAGAGAATGAAGATGTTCTGGGTCATAAACAATCCTTGCCCTACAGAAGTTTGGAAATACTTGATGTCTTAGCAATTCCCCAGCAAATAAGTGCTTGAAGCGTGACATTCTTTAAAATTATGCATTAAAATGATGACAGTACTGTTCCCCAAACCACCTTACAAACGATTTTTATACTTAAAGGCATGCTTGAAAACATTAATTATTAAAGAGAGTCTAAGTGTTTTTTCTACTTGCAGCACGAAATAGTCCAAATATATTCAAAATGGCTTTTTTTTTTTTTTTTTTTTGTTAAGGTGTTCTGTTTGGCTGAAGCACAGCAGCCCTGCAGCTGGGTTATGCTGTGATGTGCTACGAAATCAGGTTGTTCTTCACCTTGATAGAATTTTGTCACTTGGGAATGTGATCGCATTTTAGAGCATGGGCTTTTGTTTTCTCTTTAAAGTAATTCACAGGGAGAAGGAAAGGGAAGGTCCCACTACCCTTTGCACTGCTGTTCAAGGGTTATGCAAATATATCCCTGCTCCACTTCCTGGCTGACTGGGAGGTACAAGGTGGCTGCCCTCACGCTGTTCACTTTTTATTCTGTATATATGTCTTGTTTTTCTTTCCCTCCCAATCTACAGCAGTAGATGTGTAAGCCTTGCTGAAGAGATGCTCTGCTTTGGGATTTGTGGGGAATCTAGAGCTTCAGAGGAAGAGAAAGCATTAATTGTGAATTATATAATTATAATTATTAAATTATGTTATATTTATGTTGTATTTACATTATAATGACTGTTGAATTGCCACAGAATCTCTCTACTTGCTTTGAGTTCTGTTTTTATTGTGTGTCTTTCATTTAAAACAATTCTTCCTCATTCGAGTAGGTTAAAACATTCTGTTTCAGAAATTTCACAGAAGTATCGATATCATGTGAGTGCCAGAACATCCTGTAGCTGGAATCCTGTCTAAAAAGGGAAAACCTCTGTAGTCTTCACAAAGAATGTGTGTCTCCCTGAGCTGATTGGGCTCACCAGAGTTCTGTTCTTCTCTTGCAGGCATTATGCTGCTCGAGGTGTTCCTGGTCCTGGGGACGCTCCTCATCTACTTCTTATTTTCCAAGAAGAAAGAAGAGACGCTGCCCTTCAAAGATGGGTGGTGGGGCAAGGGACAAAAGCCTGTGACTCAAGAAGACACAAGTGTTCGGCCATTTAAGGTGGAGACTACAGAGGAAGAGCTGAGTGTAAGCAAATCTCTGTGCTGGGGTGGGGGGAGGGGAAGGAAGAAATGGCCAAATATATGCAGGACGTGTTTGGAAGTAATTTTTAAATTGAACCAACAGAGTGCCAGAGATGTTCAGGTCTTGGGGGAAGGGATTTTTCAGTACTTCAGAAGATAGGTATGAATAGGCAGATCTCACTGTATAATTTTGTTCTCAGCTGGCTCTTGCAAGATTGCTGGTAAATAAACCTACTCGGCAAAGCCTAATAAACATAAAAATCGTATTACAGATTACTCAACTCTGTTTTTCTGTTTGTGCATTTTCCTCAGTTTGTGTAGACCAGAATAAGAACAATGTATTTTTTTCCCCCTTTCTTTCCAAAGCAATTACAAATACCTCATTTTCTTGACTGCTTTATGTTTGCAGCTGTGTTGGATGCTGATTCTTCTGTAATTAATAGTCTACTTTGGTCAACACGGAATTACTGTGGTAATTACAGTAAACACAAACGTTGCAGAATTTGTTGGATAGAAAGATTTTGATTGTGTGTGTTTAAGCCAGGGATTGAACAATTTCATAGATCTTTGTGGAGTCATGGTTCAAACAATACTCACGGGATTGCTCATATTATTAATTTATAATAGATTCCTAATTTTTCAGCAAGGCCAGGGTTTTTTAACACTTTGCTTGCCCTGATTAGTAGTATCAAAGGACATTGATCTCCATTATGTTTTCCCCTTACACTGCAGACACTAAGCTGGATAATTTCTAACTTTAAAATGTTTGAGCAGGGTTAGATTTCCAGACCTGCCTTTCAGCTACTCTGTGGTTCTGTTTGCAGTAGGAAGGGGCTCTTGGCTGTCCTTCCCTGCTGAGTGAGTTTGGAGTGATCTTGCAGTATCACCAGCATCCCCTGTACCCCTGAAGTGCAGTGGGAAGGTGACTGTCATTGTCACTCCAGACTGGCAAACTTTAATTTCAGTCTAGTTTCACCAACTTTCTGCCTATGCAAAATCCTTCCAAGTGTTTCCCAGTGAAGATCTCCCACCCCTGGGTTTGGGAAGGAAAGCAAAATGTTTGGGCCAGATCCAAGCATTGATTGTGAGGAAAGTACCCTGGAAAGGCAGCAAGACTTGCCCTGTGAAGCCACAGCAGTGCCAGTAGAGCCTCTTGCCCTCTGTGGTTCTCTGCCTGGCAGACAGGTTAGGCAGCCCTGCAGAACAAAGGCTGAGAACAGCTGTGAATGGAAGAGGAAGGAGGCCATCTGGAGGAGGAAAAGAATTGGAACAGCTGATGGAGCATCAGCAAAAGGCACAGGTGTCTAATTAGAGATGTTATTTCCATTGTTCTCGTTTCATTTGGGAATAACTAGAAACCATAGACAGTAGAGCTCAAGACAGCAGACACAAGTGCTTTTAATGTCTCTTCTTTCTTTTTCCCTGTAGGACTTATTTAGGAGACTTGACCAGGCTCGATTCACTGAGCCACTGGAGAACAGTTGCTTCCATTATGGGACTAACTCGATGCATCTCAGGAAGGTTGTGTCCTACTGGAAAAACCAGTTCAATTGGAAGAAACAAGTTGAAATCCTCAACAAGTACCCACAATTCAAAACAAAGATTCAAGGTGTGTAGCTTCTACCCTTAAGATAGGAACAGTAATAGATAAGTTTGTCTGCAAGGGAACTAGGTGGGAAGAAGGCTCTGGCTGTGTCACATGGGCTTTCCCTCCCTGGCTGCCATAGTCTGGATCATTGCCATCACTGCTGAAGCAGCAAGGAGCTCCTTCAGTGTAACCGAAGCCTTTAGGACAAGGAATGACAAATGGAATTCCCTGTGCATGAGCGGGCTGTCAGCTGGTGTTAACGGGAGCCAGGCACGGGTGTTTGGAAGCAGAAGTGGATCTCAGGATGTACACATGTTCCCTGACTCGCATGCAGCCATGCAAAGGCTCCCACAGATGTCTCCTCGTGCTCCTTGGAGCTGCCCAGCTGCCGCTGTCACAGTGGAGCCATCAGCCTGGCAGCCCTCCTCAGCTGGGCAGCTTGTCCCTGCCTGGCAGGGCAGATGTGCTTCTGCTGCACCTCTGCAAGCATTCCCAGGCCTAGGAGTGCACAATGCCTTTGCCCTGGGGTTCATGTGCTGCCAGATGTGAGGGGATGGTTTCTCTTCATTCAGAGCACGCTGCACCTTTCCAAGGAGTTCATTCAGCCAGGCTCTGCTGGTGCTGGAACTTGGTCAGACTGGGCTTTTTCAAATGCCTGATTTAGGGTGGTGCTTGGGTCATTTGGGGCGCAGTTGTAGATCTAGAGCACAGCATGCAATTGTCAAAAATAATGGCAAAATTTAACCTTAATAGAGCATTTTGTTACTTTTTTACTTGCACCCATAACTGTATGCTATTTCAAATGGTGCAGTTTGCCATAATATTTTAAATGGATTTGGGACAATAAATGGTGTTACATAGGGGTTAGAGATTAAAGCATTTATTTAAATGACAGTTAGTGCTGAAAAAGATAAAACCAAAAAGCCTTCCCTTAAAAAAAGAAGAAAAAAGCACCATCTGAGACACGAAAGGGAGAAGCAGCTAAGGACAATGCACTATGTATAGCAATGGCAAGGGAAATTTCAGTGCTGGGAAAGATTACAGAGAGGAGATACGGAAAGACAAGGTCAAACATGCTGTGTATCAGATTCCTACCTTCTGTCATCACTTGAAAGCTTTTCAGAGAATACAGAGATTCACAGAAGTGTCAAGGATGGGGAAATCTCAAGTCAGTGAGAGAAGGTGGGATTGCTGGTGAGCTGGAGGTGATGTGAGTAAAATATGCTTAAATACATCAAGAAATGAGGCATTCAGGCTCTGCTGGGAACAAATTCCTGTTTCCTGGAAAACAAAGCCCTGAGTTAGTTTGAGGAAGAGCAGTTGACCTGAAGCAGGTAGTGCAGTACTGTGTGAGGCTTTCCTGCTGGAAAGGATCGCAATGGAAACCACACTGCAGATTTTACCTTTTACTGAACAAGCAGGAGACTGGTACTAGAACATAGTTTCCTGGTTTGGTTTACTCACTTAAAGAGATACTGAAAGCTTTGGACAAAGGGTAGGAAAGAACTACAAAAACGAACACTTTAACTCTCTTTTAGTGAGGCATAAAATCCTTGATTCGGCATGATTGGTTTATCAGCGGTTAAGATGTGTGACCTGATTACAGGAGGCTTCACAGGCAGAGAATATTTACTGAAGGCTTTTAAAATTAGTTTTGCTGTAGCGTTTAGGGTCAGTGGCTGGGGACAGAAGCCAGACATGTTCAAATGGAAAGTAAGGCATGCACAAAATGAGGGAAGTGATTAACGCCCCCAAACCAACAGCTGCAAGTTGTGATGGATTCCCTATCTCTTGGTGCCTTCAAGCTGCCATTGTAGGCCTTTCAGGAAGAAAAATCTGTGGCTGACTGAAGCCTATCCTGTGCCGTGTAGGGACATTTGGGTAAAATTTAAGGGCACTTGGACTAAATGATGTAATTGTCTCCTCTGCCTGTAAGCTGTGTGAGTCACTGGGTTACCGTTGGTGGATTGCTTCACTTCTATGTCTTAATTTGCCAATTTATTTTCAAATAGAAATAGCCAACCTCATTTGGCTGCTGTGATGCTTAATTGCCCATTATAAAGTACTTTAAGGTCCTTGGATAAATGTTTCCAGAGAGGTGCAGCGTATTTGCACGCTCTCCAAAAAAAAAAGGACCTGAGAAAAGCTTTATTTGTAATTTGTTCTGTGATTAGTTTCAGTGTCATGGTAAATTTGGGCATGCTAATTAATGATTTTATTTTCACAGGCATCGATATCCATTTTGTTCACGTAAAGCCTCCTCGTTTGCCTGAAGGCCAGGCTGCAAAGCCACTACTGATGGTTCATGGTTGGCCCGGCTCATTTTACGAGTTTTACAAAATTATCCCTCTCCTGACGGATCCCGCAAGCCACGGCCTCGGTGATGAGCACATTTTTGAGGTCATTTGCCCATCTATCCCTGGTTATGGTTTCTCAGAAGCACCCCACAAAAAAGGTATGACACGGGAGAAGAAACTGAACCCCCACAAGCCCAGTCTCACAGTGAGACAGCCTCTGTTAGTGGAACAGGAACTCCTGTTACACACTTCTTGTTTTCCCAGTGAGGAAACGGAGATCCTGTGTGTCCTGTGGGAGGAGGGAGATACAGGGGTGACTTTGGGTGACATCACTGGCTAGTTTCTGGAGCAATGTGTAGATAGATTATTTAAAAAGCACCATAAAAAGCTATGAAGTGACAACTCAAGAGTTGTAATTGCATCCATGAACTGTCTGTGAGCGAGCAGGCAGGGTAATTTAATTTATTGCTGTTCCTTTTGGGTGTTTCGGATCCATATTTGGCAGCATTGTACAGGTAGGTGAGAAGGAAGAGTTGAAACAAAGCAGTTCATGTATCCACATGGCAGATTGCAGCCAAATACCTGCTTGCTCAGCTTGTGCTCTGAGGGATACAAACACAAGCTGCAGCAAATTGAAGCCAGGCAGTGTTTAAAGTGGTACTGAGTTTAGCATTTAATTATATGTGCAGGTGAATGACCGGCAGGGGAAGGTTGGGTTTGCTTTTCTCTGCTTCCCTGGCTACGATTTACGTGGTCAGTGTTCAGAAGCAGTGGAGAAGTGCATCACTGGTGGGAACAAAGAGTTTCCAACTATCATTAAGAGGAGACTCCCAGCAGACAAAACATAAACACACTCCCTGGGCAACCCTCTGTGCCTCTGATGGGGCTCCGATGGAGTATGGACAGAGCTGAGTTTAAAGGGACTCTGGCAGCCCCTTGGTGGGGCAAGGGCACGGACAACCGGGAGAACACCAGTCTGCAACAAAGGCTGGAGTTTGTGCTCCTCATGGCTTCTGCTTGTTCTCTAGACCCTGCCTGGATGCTGAGCAAGGGCTTCCATACAGTCAGTCAGACAGGCAAGGAGAATTGGACTTGAAGCTTTTGAGGAACTTGAACGTTGCCTTGATGTGGAGAATCAGTGCTTCAGGGTCAGAAGTGGGGGTGGAATTAATACAACAAAAGTGTTCTTTTCTTTTAATGCAGACTTCAATTCTGTGAGTGCTGCTTCTGTTTTTTATGAGTTGATGCTCAGACTGGGATTCAATGAGTTCTACACCCAGGGTGGTGACTGGGGCTGGCTCATCTGCACCAACCTGGCCCAGATAGCTCCCAAGTGAGTACCCCCTTGGTACTGCTGTTTTACTCTGTGAATAGTTATTTCTTGTGCACTTGGGAGTTCCTGTCCAAGTCCTCACTGTGTAGTTTCTCTCCTTGATGCTCGGTGTTAAGCAATGATCCAAAATTACATACTTCAATTTATATTAAATGCTTTTTTTTTCCGAACAGTTGTGCAGTAGTTTTGTAGTGGCCTCACTGAGGTCTGGAATGGGACAAGTAAAGAAAAAAGAGGGAGGCTTTGTGGCTTAGTGCCCTGGAGTTGTCTCTCTGACTTGTCATTTTTGTGTGAAAAGCCACACTACAAAGGGCAGCTGAGGTCATGATGTAATTAACAGGCTGGAATTCAAGTATGTCTGTTTTTGTTAATAACATTTTAAATGTTACAGGTCACAGCAGCAAGCCTGAGAGAGTTCAAGAAGCGTTTGGACAACGCTCTCAGGCACATGGTGTGACCCTTGGGGTGTTCTGTGAAGGGCCAGGGGTTGGACTTTGATGATCCTTGTGGGTCCCTTCCAACTCAGCATATTCTATGATTCTAAATACAACAACTTTGAACTTTTTGTTAACTTGTGGGGCTTTTTCTGTTTTTGTCTTTAGCCATGTGAAAGGTCTCCATTTAAATATGGCCTCAGTTTCGAAGCTGGGACTCACTCACCTGCTCTCCGTCCTGCTGGGCCGCTACTTCCCAGGGCTCTTTGGATTCCAGGATGAAGATGTCAGGAGGATGTTCCCCTTCTTGAAAAAAGGGCTCTACAGGATCTTGTCAGAGTCTGGCTACGCTCACATACAGGCTACAAAGCCGGATACTGTTGGTAAAACAAACAAAAAAAAACCCCACAACCTTTTGAGCTCAGAATACTTAAGTCTCTTCACTTTAGTTGCACTTTCATAGACACAAAATATATTGCTAAAAATACGCAGAAAATAATTTTTTTTTGCAGTGTATCTGCACATTACAAACTGAGCATGCTCCAAGTGCCACTGACCTCATTTTCCAGTTTTCATAAATAAAATAGATTGTTTAATATTTTTCCACTTCTGCTGTCACTGGGGACTGCAATTCCATTTCAAATGCAGCTCTGTTGAGAGCAAAAGATAATTTCTTCTCAGAGAATGGATCACATTCAAATAATGTAACTACAAGAAGCTTTTAGCTGTCTCAGAACACACTGTAGCTTATTTATTATAGGGATATGTAATACCTGAGAAGTAAAATCAAACTTCACTTTCACTCATTGTTCTGAATCACTTGCAGACTTTCAAGGAAAAGAAATTGTAGCTATGAATGTTCTTTCTAGATGAGCTAGTCATTCAGAAGGTTTAACTACTTTAAGTATCTGAATATTAAGTGTTTCTATTTTAAAAATATCTTTTGTGACTGAATTGGACAACTGAGTCAAGAGTACTGACTACATTTTAGTTTAGTGCAGCAGCAATTCACTGATGGATTTTATTAAAAACATAGCTAGGGAAAATATTTCTTAATGGTTTTCCATAAGCTTACCTACAGAGGCAGGTATGTTCTTAAAATGTGTAGGCAAAAGGATAATTTTATGGATTTAAAATAATTTTGCTTCCATTGAGTTTGGGTTTCTAAAAATTGCCAATCTTTTGTGCTTTCAGAAAGGCAGGGAAAGCTAATAGCCGAAAGATGCCTAAGCCATGCTGCTTTGCAATCAGAATTTTGGCTGACTCTTGCCCTTACCTGTCGTGTGTGGTCTGTCAGAGCAGACTGGGAACCAGCAGACACTTCATGCTTTGGGAGCTGGAGCATTCCTGCAATTCTCGGGACAAAGAAGAGAGGAGCAGGGCAGTGGCAGGTTCCTGAAGGGAGAAAACCACTCTGAAGACATTTCTGACAGAAATGCCTGCATTCCAAGTGCTCTTAGGACCAATATCAGTTTTTTTCTGTGTAAACAGATGTACTCTACTCACAGTAAGCAGATGAGAACAGGCTACTGCTTGTCATGTCCAGCAGATCTGGAAAGTGTGCTCAAGAGAACTTTTTCACACACTTGCCTTTTCAGTTATCAGTGGTAGTTGCTTAATAACTGAGATTCCACTGTCATGTTTAAATAGCAATTACTGATGAAATTGTGCCAGCTGCAGTGTTAGGCACCTTCCTGGGAGGCTGGGTTGCATGGGTGGAACTTCAAACACGTTGCTGTTCCTTGGGAAAGCTTTTTCTCGTGTTTTACTGAGAAGCTGGGACAGTTTACAGTCCCTGTATTTCACAGCACTAGGATGTGTGATCGAAGTTCCAAGTGCAGGTGTGTTTTTTCTGTCCAAGAAAAGCAAACTATAAAATCTATATTAAGGCTTGTTCTACAAGAAGGCAGTTTGCTGTTGCTAATTCAGAAGATGGACCGTTTAGTAGAGCCTTGCTGTTCCTTAATGACTTTCTAATAATCCTTAAAATGTTTTTGCTGTTAGATAATGCTGCAAATCCTCCTGGTCATGGGTAGGCATGTGGGGTTTGGCTCTGTAATGCTGTTTAATACATGACAACTTCCAGATTAATGGAAGCAAACCCTCCTTGGCACATGGAGCTTAATCTTATTAGCTTACCAGAAAAAAAGAAAAGCCAGCAGAAATCCAATACTGTTAAATCAGTTCAAAAAATGTTCAGTGTGAGCTAATGTGGCGCCTGCTCCTTTGCAGATACTCTCAGTTTATGATTTGGCATTAAGTGGCTCCAACTCATTGTACTGTTTTATTTCTTTAAGAAAGCAGCTGATGGAACAGCTTTGTGAAGTTACATCCCCTGTGTTGTAATAGGCAGCTTCTCTAACACTCTCAGTAGCTGGATATCACAATTTTGTTAAATTTTCCTCCTCCTTTACAGGCTGTGGTTTGAATGACTCTCCTGTAGGACTGGCTGCATACATCTTGGAGAAGTTTTCTTCATGGACTGATATGGAATTCCAGAATCTGGAGGATGGGGGATTAGAGAGGTAAGCCTTGTCTCTCCTGCCGTTTTGGATGAGGTGACTAAGCCCAGAGTCACAGCTGAAGAGGTTTATCTGAAGTGCTCACCTCACACCTCAGGGAGCCTGTAGTGACCACAGCTGGTGCAGGGCTGCACTACAGCACAAAGAGAGGCAAACAGGCCATGGAGGGTGATAGATTCCCTTCCCACTTTGCTCTCCTAAGAAAAGAAATACACCCTGCAGCTCCTGGATATTAAAAACTGCCTCGGGGGAAGAATCTCATTAGGACCAAAAGTTTAACCCACATTAAGATGCTGGGAACTCATGATTCATTGTAATGCTAACAATTAACTCTCTGTGAATTGGCTTTGGATTGATTGTTACTGCTTCATCTACCTACCATTTGCTAATAAGGGATTGTGCATGGTGTGCAGCAGAAATCAGAGATGAAATCCCCTTTGAGAACCACCTGGCAGGAAGAGAGAGAGGGGGCATGCTGTGGAAAGGCCCAGGGGCAGCAGATTTGAATGGAATGTTTGCAGTGCATACAGCTAATAATTTTATATGAAACATGCACTGTTTACAGCACATGTTGGTGTGTGATGGCTCTGTTGAAGGCTCACGGTAGCATTTCAGATTATCATTAATAAATGGCACAAGCTGTTGCATGTGCTGTTGTGCTCCCACCCTCCCAGTCTGTGGACAGGAGACACAGCCATGCTGGAGCATAAGGTGCTTCTTGGAATCTGCCTTCCGTGGGGGAGTTAAAATGTCACTTCCCAGTTTGTGTCTGAAAGCCTTTAGCATCCTTTATTGGTCACTGGCAGACAGAGGGGGAGCAGTAACTTCACCTCTCCACTCTTAACCAAGTTAACTATTTTTTTCCTGTAATATTTTTTTTTCCCTTACAACCAAACCAAAGTCAAGTCCTTGCTAAAGTGATGCAAATGAGTATTCAGTTCTAATGAACCATTCTCTTGGGCTTGCCTCTTCAGGAAGTTCAGCCTGGATGATCTGCTCACCAATGTCATGATCTACTGGGTGTCAGGCTGCATTGTCTCCTCCATGCGTTTCTACAAAGAAAACTTGCAGAAGGGGATAGGCACACAGAAACATGAAAAGTAAGTGTGGCTTCTTCTCTTTAAATATTTTGCCCTGATCTGAATTTTATGGTTGCAGAGAGGTTCCTCATGCCTTCTGAATGCTGAGGGAAAACACTGCTTTATCACAATACTCCTCTGCAGGACAGACCTGGTAGTTGATGGACTGTGTTGTGCTTGGAAAACACGGGTGCTTAGGTAGGAATCCTGAACCATCGCTGAGGAGATCTGACTGGAGGCACTGCTTGAGGGCCTCCCATTCATGGAGCATCCATGTACTTCCCGATTTTATTTCAGTTACTAAATTAGCCTGTGACTGAGTCATGCAGTCAGTGTTGCTTTGTTTAGTTGATTGTAGTTTTTGCACATTTCTGGACACACTTTGCCTGTTTCTGCAAAAGGCTTAAGTCCTTCCTTTGGAAGTAACTTCAGCCTACTGCCAAACTGCATCATTCAGGAGTCAGTGAGACTGATGTGCCTGCTGCTGCACACTCTTAAGACAGCAGCTTGGTTGCATGTACTTGTGTCAGCTTGAGTATGAGTGAAGGCTCAAACCTGCCCCGAGGTATTTGCAACCACAGCTTAGTGCCATGGTATTTATTTAGCTGTAAAATGATGCTCCCAGGAAGCTGACTCAGTTCCTGAAGCTGTTGTGGCTACGCTGTGGGCAGTATCTTGCTCTGGTTCTGCCTTCATGAGATGAGCCGAGTGAGCTTCTACATGCCTGGAGGACTGAGACTCAAAGTCTTGTGTAAAATTCTGACCTCAGGCTTCCAGTGGCTACGTGCCCAACATTTCTTGTATCTGCATCTTAAAGTCTGTCACTTCTGACAATGCATCCTATAAGTATGGGATACTTAAACCTAGAAAATGTGGCTCTTATACCAAGCACAGATCATTCCACTTTATAAGAGACTCCTCCCCTCAAATCCAGTTGCTTCCTTACACTTCCTAATGGGCAGAATGTTCTGTAGTGTGCATTTGTGCCAGTTAAAAGCAAGAGCTACTTAACAAGGTATAACCTCACATTTAGAAATGTTGCTTCTGAACTAGTCTGGATTATTATTACTTCTCTCCTTTCTCTCCCTTTGAAGTAATTCTTCCCCTGCCTCCCCTCCAGTTGTCCTGCCAGGCTTAGCATATTTGAGTGGTTATCTCCTCTGTAAATCTCTCTCCAGCCCTTACCAAATTGTGTGCTTGCCCCTCAATTTCACCCCTGCGTGCAGCAAGAGGAAATTTGCTGCCCACCACCTCCTAGGGCTCTCCTCTCCATTGCCATGCTTCTGACCTTCATGCCCTGGATCCCTTGCAAAATTGCCTTAATATCACTGTATGCAAAAAAAGAAAGAGTTTTTTTCCTCAGAAATTAGAGTGTTGTCTTCAATTTTAGGATCTGGAAGTCAAATTTTAATTGCCTAACAATGGTGTGCCCAACTGTGTAGGAAAATTTCCTTGGGACTTTTGATTTGTTGGAGGTTTAAGTGTTGGGAAGATTACAATGATTCTCTCTCCTCTCTCAGGCTCACAGTACAGGTACCCACTGGCATTGCCTCCTTCCCTAATGAAATCCTGCACACACCCCAGGCTTGGGCCAAGAAGAAATACACCAACATCGTTTCCTTCCACTTCATGCCTCGAGGAGGCCATTTTGCAGCTTTCGAGGAACCTGAACTTCTTGCTAAAGATATCCTGCAATTTGTTGGGAAAGTAGAGAAAGAGCAACTCTGGAAAAAGAAAGGGGAATAACTTCCCTAAGAAACAGCAGGGTAATTACTTTCAGCTTAGCACATGTACAGGGTTTACTAAGTCTACTGTAATTCATGTAATTAGATCTTATTATTGACCAGATGTGAGCAAGGACAGGAAGAAAAATGCAGTGCATCTCCATGAGATATGGGGACCAACTGGGGACCAACTGATTTCGGGTTGGGGTCTTTTTTTGTTCAGTGAGGCTAAGAAAGTAGCATGAAGAGTATTCTAAGTGTCTTCTAAAACGTGTTCTGTAGTAGTCTTGACTCTTGCTTTGAGATTGAAAAATAGACCTCACAACTACTAACGTACTTAGTAACAGCTTAATTGTTATGAAAGGCCTTTATTTTCATGGCAGCAGTAAAATCTGAGTTGCTGTAAGTATAAAGTTCCTCACATAAAGAGTGGGGAGCAGCCTGGCAGGACCTAACTTGCATGAGTGCATCCATCAATCAATCAATCAGCATTGATGATCTACAGTAACTTTAAACTGCCTTCTGCTGGCTGCCTTTCTCTTCCAGCCTGGGCTGTAGAGCAGTTTCCTGGCTGTGAAGAAGCTGGAGTGCCTTGTGCCAGGCTCCTGGGGCATGTGAGGAGCAGCTGAAACACACAGGGGCCTGTAGCTTGGACCAGGGGGAGGGGTTGGGTAGGAATAACTCCAGCCCCAGCTCCCTCTGCACTGAATTTGTACTCTAAAGTTAAATCATAGCCCTAGGTAGGCTCAACACACTATGGCTTTGCACTGCTTTAGCAGGGTATTGTAAATACCTCTTACTATAGAATAAAAACCTGATTAATTCAAAATTAAAAGAGAAGTGGATTAAATTTTTTAATAACTCCTGTGTGATTCTTTTAATTTTTTTTAACAACTGAGATTTTGCTTGGTAGCAGCTAAGAGAAGGATCGGTTCAGAACCTATCAGTTCTGTACTGCATCTGTCACAAAGGTCAGCTTGAAGGCAAACTGCTCAAAGAAAATTGAAGGGCTGTATGGCTTTGCCAGCTCCTGTCCCTAGTGTGTGCAGCTGAGCTTCAAACAATCTTCAACCATATCCAGATGACTGACTTCAGTGTGGTTTTGTTCTCCAGTCACTTCTGATGTCCTTCTCTACTTCTGAAAGCACAGGGAAATCCAATCTATCAATAGCACTTGCATGGATTAGTATTATTTCACAATATTAATTGAAATGGAAGCTAAGAGCCGCTCAGCAGATCCATGCTCCATCCCACAAGGCTTTAGACTCTAGCAGACCATGTAGTTTGTTTCACAGAAGGCAAGTGGACCCTCCTGCTGGGCACATTCAAATCCTAGTGCTGAAAGCCACCACAAGCCCTGACAGAAGATCATTTGGGCAAATGGGCTGTGGAGCAGCCCAGATCAGTTTTCTGGGCAGAGATGAGACCTCTTGCTCCCTTTCCTCTGCCGGCTGCACCTGGGTGCCAGTAGAGCAAGGCAGAGGAGCTCTCAGGTCTCCCTGCCGGATTTGATCCTCAAGCTGTTCTTGAGTTCTTTAAGACAGCTACCTGCTTCCAGAATAGGAGTGGGCACTAGTTCCATCCTTTATTGCAAATGCTTTCATTCAGTCAAGATTTGTGTTCTCATTTGCAAAATATTGTCTGATGCAGGCCAGTCTGTTTTGAACACTCAGGAGGAAAACACAGAATCATTCCCTTTGAAGTAGGCTCTCCTTGCAGAAGACCCTCCCCAGACTTGTTTCAGGAGCAGTATAGTGGAAGAGGGTTCCTTATTCAGGAAGAATTGTCTCACCTCTGACAAGAACAGCTGCTACAGGCACCACTACGCACCTTCCTGCACAAGGCTTGATTTATGACCCTTTGGTTTTGCCTTTCCTCTGTCCCCTGTGTGGCCTTAAATTTCAGAGCTGGAGATCACCCACCCCCTCTCCTCGTTACTGCAGACATCTGCTGTGGTGTGAGGGAGCTCTGCCATATTCTGATATAACTGAGCACTTCCCCAGGGACTGCTCAGCCACAGCACAGATAAAGGAAGGGGGAAGGAAGTTTGTTGTGTGGTATCTGCCAAACCCCTTTTCAGATGGGACTGAAGCACCTTCTCTCTCCCTTCTGGAGCAGACCTGCTTGAAGGGGTCCAGCCTCAATGAAGGGAGGCACATGAGGACTCTGTTTTGGGATCTGTTGTTACAGCAGCTCAGCCAGGCTCAGGCATCAGTGACAGCTGGACAGAAAACAAGCACCTGTAGAACCTTTCTGTTTTGAAATATGCCTCACTGTGCTCAGCACTCTGAGTCGATGACAGTGAGCACAGGCAGTACCTGAGCATGTCCTGCCCTGCTCTGCACACCAGGTAAGTGCTCTTCAGGATTTGATAAGCTACTGACTGAAAGAGAGACAAATCTGGACCTAAAAGGTGTAGATTTTAGGAGCTTAAAAATTACACTTAAACACCTGATCTATAGCAGAGTTTGTTCTGAATTTTGATGTCACACTTCTCAAATGTTAAGCCCACAGCTATCAGCAGCTGTTGCTCATCACCTACTTACCTACACTTAGATAAAAATGCACTGAAATACTATGACAAAGTGAAAAAGTATGAAATTAGCTATACAGCACCTGTAAAACCTGCCATTGCTTCCTCTTCCCTTTTCAAAATAACCCTCTGGTTTCAGCAAAACACAGCCAATCCCACCACCTGTAGTGTAAGGTTTAATACTAATGAAGTGTCTGTGAGCCAGTGGTACCATCTGCATCTCATCCTGTAGCGAGCAGCTCTCCCAGGAGCCTGAGATCTGGGTTTGACAAGCACCTTGAGTGAATCCAGATTCACTTCTGATACTCCCTGGTACTGGCTACAGGCAAGTATTTGGTACAGATAACCAGAAATAGTTTTAACATTTCTGTTAGCAAGTAACTGCATGTCAGATTATTGCAGTAATAATAAGCAGTACAAAAGGAGTCCCTGCTCTGTTACGATTGTTCTTATTTATGTCAGCCAGCTGAGGACCTGCCATTCAGCCAGGGAATTTTCTCTAAAAAGACCAAATGTGATGCTCTTGGGCTGGCTGAGCTGTTTCTTGAGAATAAGGCTCTGAAAGAGCAGCTACAGCCTTCAGAATAACGCAGAATCTGGTGACACTTTGACACTCAAAACATTATGTTTGGCTCCAGGGCCCTTTCTTAGTGAAGCTTCAGTTTCTGGCCCCAAGTTGCCCCAAAGTCCCTGCTCAAAGAAACTGTCCTAAAAGCCATGCCACATTAAGTTCCTCCAAAACATGCATTTATCCCACGCTGAAACCAGAAGTAGCTGACCTAAACCCTGCTATTTAATTATCCCGTCATAGCCCATTAAGAGTCTAGATAAGGGGTTTGGAACCATGGAGATGCCACTGAAAATAAACAACTTGCACTCTGCCTCCCCAGCTGAAGTGCTTTGGAAAGTGTTTGCTTCTGGTATGGAAAAACACAAGTAAGGTCATAATCTTCTCACACAGCTCCAGCTAAACAAACTCCCACTACAACCAAATTTGACTTCTGAGTTTTAAACTGCAAACCATAATGTCCTGAAAAATCCACGTCACCATATGCAGCCTTTGGACATCTTACACAACAAGACACGACTTCATATACATAAAACAAAAACATCAGGCATTACTCAGATCATGAATGGAAAAAAATATGAATAGAAATCACACTTTCATATGAAAAAGGAGGTGAAGCCATCATTTAATGGAAATAGAATGTGTGAAGCCTAGCATCAGAGTTAGCTCTAGATCTATGAGGGGTACCAGTCATCACCACTGAGGCAGCTGCAATTGCTCAGGGGTGGGACTGAGGTTCAAGGCAGTCAATCAAATGTACAGTTCTGTTTTACAGCAGGTGCAATACATAATATGCACTAAATGAAGATACATTTCTGTCTGAAAGTGGAATGGAAAGCTCCTCCTGGGTGCTGTGGAAAGAGACAAGGAATAAATCCATATTGATTTCAGTGCAGCTTATTTTAAAACACTGAGAAATGATGCCACTTGTTTTACTTGCTGTAATAGCACTTCAAGGAACATAAGTCACACTAAAACTGTCTCGCTCAGGATTAGTTTTCTTTCATGGAAGAAATACCCTGTGCAGCGCCAGACAGCCCTGATGGTGTTATGCCAGTGCTGCTAGAAGAATTAGCCCCATTACAATTGTCAGTTGTCTTCTGGAGAGCAGTATTTATAAACAGATCTGTGCTGAGTGACAGCTCCTTCCCCTGGCTCAATGTGGTCCAAACCTCAGCCTTCCGAGTACCTTCCCGACTGGGTTTAAAGATGCTGAGGATGCTCGTGCCCTCCCCGTGTTTAATAACTGACTGCCTGCGGTTTTGAGGACATGATGAACAATAAAAGAGATTTAAATGATGAGTTTCCACCTTCTTCAATGAAAGATAATCCTTTGCAGCAGTAGTTCAAACCACTGCAGGTGATCAGAGGGAGTGCAGCACAGGGAAGGGGTGAACAGAAACAGGAAGGGACAAATTCCAGTCAAGCAGCCAGTCAAAGATACCAACAGTTCTTAAACTCTTTTGCAGCCAAGCCTGCATTGTTGGGGTGGTTTTGTGTGCAAACACATTCGTACCTCTCGAGTTCTAGGAATTCTTGTACAGACTTCTACAGGGAGCTAAAGTCCACCCCTGCTTTTTTGTCTCAGTGGAAGTTTTTTTGTCATCCCAAGTCTTTTGTGGCTCATAAAGCTTTTTGCAGCCATCAGAAGGCAATTCTTAATGTTTCAGAGAAACCGGAGGCAAAGAGGGTTTCAGAAATACCTCACACAAACTGAGCAGAAGAACCCACTGCAGAACACAGATGATGTCATTCTCCTAATTGCTCCACTCTTCTTCTTTTTGAAGATAAATAACTTAAATGATTCCTCTTAGAGGTGCTCAATTGATTTATTTCTCAATTTTTGCCCTTTTCTTCCCAGCAGATTCTGATTCCTCATCTCAGCAGGGAATGAATTCTTCCTATTTTAGGAACATTTTTGAAGTTACAGATTTAAAATATAAAAGAACAAGAAAACCCTACTTCATTCTCTAAATCTAGAATCCTATCATAAAAATTTCAATGCCTGCCACCAAATTATGGTACTTAGCAATTCTTTAAATCATTTCTTTTTCCATTTTCGTCTATGGAGATAGCTGCTGGTTTTATTTCTCTGTGTCTGTAGATGGAGGGGAAAAAAATACTGATAATTTGCCTTAGGGGAAAAAACCTATTTAGAATTCCAAATAAGCTTTGACATGGAACATCTTCACTTGAAAGAAGCAACTCAGTGCTTTACATTTCAGGAGAGCAGGCTATAAAAAAGCCAATCAGTCTGAAAATCCAAGCATAAACCACCACCAAATGTATGAAGGATTTTCATACAGAAGGAAGGCCAGCTGTGTACAGACATACATCTCTCTTACATTCTCACAGCTCTCAGTCTTCCTCCTGTGCTGCAACTCTTTTTTTTTTTTTTTAATTTCAGTGAACATCTAAAAAACACAGCAGATAGAGATACCTTTCCAAACCAGCCCCTAACTTCCATCACAAACTTTCACCGTTTTGTGCCACTGCATAAAAATGAGAGGCTCACAACTACACAGCAGTAATGGCATGAGACAGCAACAAAATCTGGCTCCTGTTTTATTTAGGAGCACCTTATGACATACCATATATTGGACTTTTAGAACTCTATCTTCAACATCACTTCTGAGAAGAGTGCTTTCATTAATTATTAACCAGCACTTAGTTAACCACTGAGTCTAGGAGCAGATACAAAAATTTCCCTCTCTCCTTCTTAGCTATTTACAGTTCCACCCATTTCTACTTGAATATCACACACAGATCCAGGACAGAATGTGCAAGGATATCAGATCTTGCAACCACTGTTCTGTGGCTCCTCAGGAAAAGCGATTTTATTGCAAGATCGAAACCTAATCATCAGCTTACAGTCTGAAAGATAAAAGTGCATTAATGCCCTAAGACAACACTGTCATGTCTGTGTTATATGTATCACATATCATTTCCCTAAGATGTGGTAGATAAGATGGGAATGAAGCTCTGGACTCCTGCAGAGCACAAACTCTATATAGTGGACATTTCCAACCCAAAATTTAGTGGAAAGAGAACTCCATCCAGAACTGAAGCTGGAAATATAGTTAGCTTTTACTTAACACAGAATATTACTTCCCACTAGCCATAAAAGTTGAAAGAGATTAGTAATGGAGGCACAGTGAGTAGGGAGAAGCAGCTTCCTATACTACACCAGTTAATTCACAGGGCCACATTCACTGTTTCATCAAAAGAATTAAAAGCTGATTCTGCTACAGCTGGATCTTGATGTATATTCTCTCCAAGCTACAAATTGTTACAGACTCTTCTGACAGAGAAAAGTGAGGATAACCCAGGAGCTTTGTGTTTAAGCACTAAAAACTTGGGAAGTTGTATTTGCTGCAGCTGAGATGCTCCATTCTAACCAACAGGATGTGGGATACAGAGAAATGCCAGGACTTAACCGAAGAACCAAAAAATTATAGGGAAGAATGTTCCATTATAATGACCCAATCTTCAGTCTCTCCACTTTTAGTTGTTTCCTTTCTGTTTTTATCCTTCAGACAGCTGTCCTCAGAAAGAAAAAAACAACTTCTGTACCTCTGAAATATCTGAAACAGGCACTTGCAGCTGTTACAGACAGGTGACAAGCAGAATCCTTCAAGAAGTCTTGTCTAGATAAGACAGAGAAGGAATTTGCAAGACCACTTTCAGATAACACACGTGACCCTGGCCATCATTTGGAATTAAAAGGGTGCATTTCCTTATATTGCTGCAGTTTTGAGACAATAAGGGGTGTCTTCTCTTTGTAGTCAATAGACTTGGGACAAAGCTCCCTTCTCCCCAAACCTTCTGTGCCTCTCACTCCCTTTTGCTAGGAGTCTGGAGAAAATGTTGTGGTCTGTTGCTTCTAGGACAAGCCCACCTTCTTGAAGAGAAGGCTTCCAAAAGTGAAAGGCTTCCAAAGACTCACAACCAAATTATCTGTAGCACAGACACAAGAAAGCTTCAGTTGTGCTGCCAGCATGTGTGGGTAAGCAGAGCTGGGAACTGGACCTCTGTAAAGAGCCAGAAAGAACATGGCCTACTGCTACCCTGGAGCCCTTGGAAACCTAGCCAGCACAAAGATCTGCTTTTGGCTCAGGATATGGGAAAAGCCCAGAGGAAAACAAAGCATGAACGTGTGCACCTAATGCAAATGAGAAATTGCAATAATTTGGGTGCTGAGGATGTGTTGTAAGAGGGCTGGAGGTGAGCCAGGTTGTCCTGGCACACAGAATACTGGCACAGAGCTCCGTGTATCCAAGCAAGCCAAGGTTTCTGAGCCTCAGCAAACCATGTAGCACTTTCCTCACTCTGGAAGAAATTCATCTTCCCCGAAGTCTTTGCAGAAGTGTACCCAGTTGCACAGTATCAAATGAGTCCATTCTTCAAAGTGTCAGAGGCTGCCCCCCTCAGCTGTGTCACAGAGAATCCCATCACAGACCACGCTCTGGGGGTTCCTCCTGTGGAGAGTGTCAGATTGCCCGGGATTGCAGCTCCCGGGAGCACTGCTGCTGGTGGCTGCTGGAACGCCAGGAAGGGCTTAGCAAGGAGCGGGGTGGGGGAGGCGCCGCTCCAACTGAGCAATGCAAGGCAAGCAGCAGGCGCTGGATCCCAACAAATATGGCTTCTGGGAGCCACAATCAGCAACTCCAGCTGGGCCATTTGCTTAGGCTGCCTGCCAAAAGGTTTATAAAAAGAACAGTAAAGAATGTGCCATGGCTTTAAATATGAATTTCAAACACAGTGCAGCCAATATCCACATTTGTTGAGGCTTCCATCCCTCAGCTTTTCTCTAAGGCTCAGTCAGGAATGCAAGGAGTTTCTCCTGCTGATCTAATTTTATCCCCTCGCAGATATCCACCAGCATGAAGGAATGAAGTAGAGTCAGGGCAGTTTCTTAATTACTTCCAGCTCTCAGAGAGGAACCCAAAAGAGAATAGTGAAGCAAGCACCACACAGCAAAGATAAACCAGCCTATAATTTTTGTGTTGCTGTACACAGATCTTGTGATAATTTACTAATAGCTGACCTCAGCCTTTTCTCCAACTGGTGCCTGTCCTAATACCATAGACATTTCTATGAGCTTAACTGCAACAGAGCACAGCATCAAACAGGAATGGCTGCTACACAATAAGTGAAATATGCAGGTGCTTTCCCCATCAGACACACGAACTGGTTCCTCAAATGCCAACAATGGCTATTTAGCAAGAAGTAAATTTCCATTACCTGGAAAGTTTTGCATATCCTATATCCAAAGCACCTTAGCATGACTGGAGGTGGGTTTACTCAAGTTCACAGGAGAGCTGGCCCTGCCTGTACTAAACTTGTGCCAGCCACAAGGAGTGTCACCACCAAGGTTCAGCAACCTCCCAGGCACAAAAAAGGAAATCAAATCATTAAAGGCGCTTTTGTCCTCGATATGACACGTAGAACCTCACAGCGAGTATCAAAAGTCATTTGTTCAAAAGTGAGTTATATCACAGAGCATAAAACCCCCACAGTGCCAGCACAGTAAACAGGTCAAGTGTGGTAGCTGAATGATTTATTTGATTCTTCAATAAGCACACACGTAAGCATCCACTGCTGCTGCAAACACCTGGATGAGATGGGGTCATGCAGCTAGAAATGAGTCAGAACAATCACAGGCTTCTGATCTAATTAACACAACAGGCTGCCTCCTCCTTGTGACCACACATCTGTATGAGAGACTCATGGATGAGTGAAAAATGGAGAGTGTGTTGGGTTTTTTTCTTCTTGGTTTGAACACCAACCTGGAATGGCAGTGTGTGTACAAGGTACACACCACCTCTAGTAACGCCATGATTGCTAAAAATCAAAATGTGCACACATGCACAACCCCCTGACTAAACTGCATCACTGCAGTGAGACTATAAAATAGCCTGACAAATTCATGGCCTCCCTCCATTAGACAAGGCTCCTCACCTGCCTCTTAAGAACCAGGAGCTGTATCTTCAGCTAACAGGATGAGCTTGTCATCAGAGGGATCAGAGCTCCAAAGGGTCCTTCTTGCAGCAGGCAGGTCTCGTGCTCAGCGTTTGTCCGAGTGCTGTTCTTGGGAAGCTGGAGGCAGCCCTGCAAGACACTGAACATCTGCACACATTTATGGCACGAAGTCTCCTTCAATCTCAAAATTTTGCTTCTTTATAGATATGCTAGAAAAGGTCAAATTCAGGAAATAACAGTTTAGCAACAAGCAAAGAAAAAAAGGGCCAGAAGATTCTCCTACCCAAAGGTCACCCAGATGCATCCCCTAGAGAAAAAAGTATTCCAAATTCCAAAAGTATTCAAATTCCTCATGGGACATACTGTCATTCTAAGGCTTGTGGCAGTGCTCTTATGAAGAGTTCATGACCATGCTGTGAGGCAGCCAGCAAAAGGACTGTTTCAACACACAGAGAAAAGAATAAATAAATCAAGACAGCCTGAAATTATTCCAAATTCAGTGTTTTATTGCTCTGTGATTATTAGTTACACTTTGACACATTGCACTTTGGAATAGATTAGCACCTACTACATAATTTAAAAACTTAGTATCTTACAACTCATATAATTGGCACTATAGAGAAAACCCAGAGATCTGTCGTTTTAGCCCAAGATTAAAAGAGATAAAATGTTTACATCCTTTATTGTTGGCAGGTGAACTTTCATTGTGGAAGGCCCTTAAAAATAGTGAACAGAAACTAACAACCTAAATGCCCTCCAAAAATATATAAAAACAGTATCAGATAAATCACTCCCTTCTTTACACCAGTCTTTTTGCTTTGGTACTTTTAGTACCCAAGTGCACAGTAATTCCCTCATCTCTTTCAAAGAAAAAAAAAAAGTACCATGATCAAGACTACGCTGACTACTTTGGGTGACAAGAGGAGAGACTCCCACACACCATTCTCAGCACCCATGCAAACAGCATTTTCATCAAAAGTGGCATTGTCTCGGGATTTAACACATCCCAAGAGGTTTATAAATAATAAATGTTGGGGGTTTTTTAAAAAGGGAAGAATTATTTTGAATAAATAAATGACAGCTCTAATAGCTGCATTGGCTTTGGTGACCAGCTATCTATATGCAGCATAAGTTAGCTTCATAAGGCAAGTGATGAGATAGCACAAGTGAAGTCCCTGAGGATCAGCATCTCCGTGTTCAACTTGTTTGTTTCACAACGTGTGTAGACAGCCTGGAAAACAATCAGTCCCAAGGCATCTGCTTTTTTAATCTCCCAGCACAGCTGCAGACCACACAATGAATTATTTCTGTACCTCTTCTGCAGGCAGGAATACATAAATATCACCGAATACTTAGTAGGAGGTGGCAGGGAATTAGTTCTCCTAAATCTGGGCCAAGTGCTCCACCTTGTGTTAGTCCTCGGCACTCAGAGCGAAGCTCTCGATGCCTGCTCCACAATCGCGGGTCCAGTGGCATAGCTCATGATTCCTTCTGCCTGGGAACAAGTGTTCTCCATGGTGCCATAGGACTGCTGCTCCGTGGGGGCCAGCACGGTCCTTTCGGTGGGATGAGGACGCAGAACCTGCGGGACGTACATCTGAAATGACAAGTGAAGGGTTTTAGTGGTCTCTCAAAGCACAACGCTGGGATAACTCACCCAGGATAATTTTTCCCCTCGTCACTCTTCTTTTCATCCTTTTCCCATTCTTCACCTTAACACCTCAGGCCTTTTGCACCCTGCTGGAGGCTTCCTGGTGCAACACTCACCTGCATCTCTTGACCGTGGCACGAAGGCCTTTCCTTCTACCTCAGTCCTACATCCTTCTCAGTGACATGGCAAGCAACACCTGCTACACGTCACAGCTTTCAGAATCAAAGCAGTGGCAACTGACTGCGTTTGGCAGCTGTCCAGATGTGAGGCTCTGTCTGGGATAGGGCACAGAACACAGCACACAGAGCTGCTGGAAGCAGTGTGTCTCAACTACTCCTAAAACGGCAGCCAAAGGTACTTCTGGAACACCACCTGGGAGCAGTCCAGGAGCCCAAGCTGCAGAACTCTCTGGTCCCACATGCACATGGGAAATCCCACAGTCCATTCAGACTAATACGTCCTACACAAGCTCTTTGGTAAGCAGGGTGAAAAATTAAGTTTTTCTAGGAAATACAAGGGAGTATTAGTAACTCTTAGCGTCTTACGGAAGATGTTGGGACTGTTGGTACATCTGTGTCTTTTCCTCTTTCACCTTGTGTGTCTTCTATCTGTAACCAGCAGCAGGTGGGGAAAGAAAGAGAGAATATCAAACTGGTGAGTGAAAACCATACACACAGATCATGAGCACCCAAAACCTGCACAGACAGATCTCAGTGCAGTACTGGTACTCTCTTTTCCAATCTTTCTACACAAAATCATAGAAAGGTTTGGCTTGGAAGAGGCCTTAAAGATCATCCAGTTCCAACCCCTTGCCATGGGCAGGGATGCCACCCACCAGACCAGATTGCTCCAAGCTCCATCCACCCTGGCCTTGAACACTTTCAGGAATGAGGCATCCACAACATCACTGAGCAACCTGTGCCAGTGCCTCAGCAACCTCACAGCAAAGAATTTTTTCCTATACCTAATCTAAGTCTACTGTCAGTTTAAAGCCATTCCCCCTTGTTCTGTCAGTAAACACTCTTGTAAAAAGTCTCTCTCCAGCTTTTTTTGTAGGCTCCCTCCAGGTACTAGAAGGCTGCAATTAGGTCACCCCAGAGCCTTCTCTTTTCCAGGCTGAACACCCCCAATGCTCTCAGCCTTTTCTCATAGCAGAGATGCTCCATCCCTCTGATCATCTTGGTTGTCTTCTCTGGACTCACTCCAACAGGTCCATGTCCTTCCTGTGTTGGGACCCCAGAGCTGGGTGCAGCACTGCAGGTGGGATCTCACCAGAGCAGAGGGGCAGAATCCCCTCCCTCAACCTGCTGGCCACACTGCTGGGGATGCAGTTCAGGATACTTTTCCCATACTGCTCTTTTCTCTCAAATTCAGTTCCTGCAGAGACAGAGAGAATTTCCACTCTGCCAGGCAGCCTACCTGCACTAAGGCCCTCTTTAGCCATCTTACCATGGACCTTTGTGAACAGACCCTTCCAGCAGGAGGGCAGGGACAACCCAGCAGGAATAGCTGGTGCTCCATCAAGCACACAGGTAGGTGCTGAAAGGTCAGATATCCGTCACTTACCCTGTAATTCAGTGGACTCAGGTACTTGAAACAGCCAAAACAAGTGTAAGCCAAGCAAATAACAATAGTGATGTTGACAACAAGCAAGGTAAACATGGTTGTAGGTGCTTTAAAACCTAGAAAAACATTCAGAGAATACAATATAAAAATGCATAGCAGAAAAAAACCAACAAAACCAAAACAAGCCTTTATTTATCTTTCTCATTTTCAGAAGCTTTGTGGATTTTTTTTTTTCCTTAGAGGAATGGGCAGCCTACTTCCAGCCACAAACAGGAGAATGTCATTATACACAAAGTTCTCCCACTTTTCCTAGAGGCCAAGAAATGTTGCTGTAATACTTAAATGATAGACAAGACTCAGAGTGATTCTCCTCCTCCCTCATTCATCCATTCTGAACTCATTTCTAAAATACTTTCATTAATGATCTGTGAAATATAATATTAATTACATTGATTAATCATGATGATGGCACCAAGCTGGATGGTTTGCAAACAGCTCAAAGGCATGAAGGTGGGAGAAGAATCAAAATGATCTTGGTAGATAAGACCACCCCATCTGCTTTAAAGGATCAAAACAAAAAAATCCAACAGCAAGATAAAACTGTATGTAGAAAACAGCAAATAAGTACAATTTGGAAGGAAAAATGATATGTAGATATGAGAGATAACAGTAGCACTGCAGCATACAGCAGGAAAGCTGTCAATAGTGGGATGGTATCAAAGAACATGGGAGGAGAGGAAAATGAAAAAAAAAAAAAAGACAAGTCTCTGGCACCTATACAAAATAATTCCGTGCTACTGAGCCTTCAGATGAGCAGCCTTGTCGGCGATAAAATATGGACAGAACTGGGAAGAATCCAAGGAAAAAGATCAAGAGAAGAAACAGTAAATGTAAATTAGGCTGAAAGGTAAGTTTTAGTTCAGAGACAGTACAATAAAACTATAGGAAAGGACATGGTTCCCTAGCATGGAAAAAGTGTTAAAGATTACAGTGACTTCTTATTTTCCAGATCCACTAGGGAAATATTCTAAAGAAATTAATCTAATTTTGCAGTAAAGATGCCTTGAATAGGATAATAGGAAAAAGTAAACATCACTACAAACCCTAGCTGTTTCCAGGCTTCTTCAGACAAAAGAGGCAACACCAACCCTCAGACATTTTTGTGGTAAACCCAGCATATGCAGTGGCACAGAATAGACAAGTTTTACACTTTAGCAGGTTATAGAAGCCCTACACAGATCTGTTCGCAAGGGGAAAAACACCACACACATGCAAAAAACAAAACCAAAAAACCCCTACAAACACATCACTCTTCAAACCAAAAAAAAGGAAGTGAAAAAACCTCCCTATGGGTATTCTGGAATGTCCTTCAGAGAAGGTTGTTTGTATAAGCACAGGTTACATGAGTATTTACTAGATGGTGAGGTGTGTCTACACCAAAGCCAATGTATGGTGCAAACCACAAGGCAAACAGCAGAGATTAGGGAAGCAAAAGTCTCCTACATCAGTTTTCCCCAGCACCGTGTCCTCAGAACTCCTGCTTGCCAACAGCTCTAGAGAACATGGATTCAAGTGATTGTCCCAGGAGGTGGGGTTGAACTGCAGATAGGACCTCACTGCCTCTGTGGTGAGAGGCCCAATGGTGCTGCAGGTGTAGGATGGATGGATGGATGGACAGACAGATGGCATAAGAGCTGAGGAAGAATATAGGCACTGAGAAGGAAAGAGACGACACCACTACAGCCTATCACCTTCAGGATGCAAGTCAGGTGGTATTTGATCCTGACTGAGAACTGAGGGAGATGTCTTTCCAGCCTTACATTAATATATAAGGAGTGAAAAACCAGAGCATTGTCACTGGACTCTGCAACCAGACTGAAACACCCACATCAAGCCGACCATACAAGTCAATGACCAAGCAATCAAGCTTTACACCATAAACTGATCTATTTTGCAGATAAGGAAGCAGAGCTCTCTTACCCTTCCTTCCTTCTTTTTGGCACTAGAAGCAACAATGAAATCAATGGCAATGAAATCAAAGTATCAAATTCCTACCTCTCAGAGTGCCCTGTGCACTGACAAACCACTGAACAACATCCTGTAAACAGGATCCTCTACACTGACCAAGCCAAATACACTAATCCAGCCTGTGTTTTCCATTATTAAGGTCCCTGACAAATAATGGTTTTACCATACAGAACTAGAAAACATTATAATAAAGGTTTAATTTTTACTTCACCAGGATTTCCTTCCTGACAATCAAAGAGGTGCATCAGATGCTGAGTGCTTGTAGGTGATTTTTCTAAAGCATGCTCTAGACATTCTCCTGTTAATTTAGTGGACACAGATTTGTTGGTCTTCCTGGTTGCAAAAGCAGCTCTTAAAGCAAGGGAAAAAACAAGCTCTCAAACATATAAGTAATGCAGGAACATCTATTCAAATCCAAGGACAGCCTGAAGCAATCGTTCCAAATGCCTCTTGTATCCACAGGGAGCTTTCCCTACAGCTTTTTCTATCCCTGCAGCTGGATGACAGCCCGCCAACAATACCTTTCTGACTACTGGTATGCTAAAAAACACAATGCAAACATGATCATTTGCCATGGGGGCACAATACAGTTAGCTATCAGGAGCTTCCTTCCCAGAGAAGGGGAGCCCAACCCTTCCAGCATCACTGACATCCCCATTCCATGCCAAATGCTTCCTGCTGTATCATAGATAAAAACCCATAAGCTGTTGCCTACCTTTTCTGACATCACAGCTGTTGGTACAGCACAGCCAATACTATCAACGCCAAGTATTTGCAAAACATAGAATGTCCCTATTTTAAAAATAAATTACACACAAAACGTGAGGTTTTAAACTACAGTGTGGGAAAGAGAGTCACCATCTCACTGCAGTCTTCCATGTACAATTTGATGGATGATGTAGAACACACGAGGACTAGCATTAGCCAATATTTTAGCTTTTTTCCTGAGTGATGGCTGTACCACTGAGGCAGCAGACAATTCACCCAAGCAAATTAAACTTATGCCCAGGCTGCACAAATGCAGGTAGTGAAGCCAGTGATCACCTTACTATAAAGAGCTAATTCTGAACAGGATTTTGTTTTATGTAATGATTTTTACTGTCTGTCACTTCACAGCCCAACTGGCCAATTCCAAGTATCCTGATTTAAGGAATATGTGATCTCCCGTGAAATGATGGAAAATGGAGCCCCATGATAACAGTTTAATATATCAGCCATGTCCATCAAAGGCTCTTATGCAAATCTTGTGTATTTCAGTGCCATAGGTAACCACCATGACCTCCCCTCCAGGGAAGGAAAAAGAAAAGTCCACAAAGCTTATGTATGAATCTTCACATCTTATTCAGGGAAGCTGGCAAGAGAGCTGGGAGCAGCTTCTAGGTGGAAACAGGTAATACTTACCCAGCCGCACAAATGAGTAAAAATAGAGCCAGAAAAGGCAGAGGATTGGAGCTGCCAGGGCCTGATTGACAGCTGCAAAGTGCATCTTCTTCTCCAGCTTGGCAGGGAGATAGGCGTAGTAGAGGTTGTGACGGTCCACCATGTGCTTCAGGAGGATGTAGATCAAACCTGGCAGGGAAAACAGGAGAGCCAAGCAGAGGTTATTGGAGGTTTGATAAAAAGCAGCAGCTCTGTGAGGAGATCTACATTAACCAAGTGAGGGGAAAGGTAGATACCAGTGGTGGGTACAGCTGCACAACAGCACCTGCTCCTAAGGCTATTGCATCCCCATCCCTCTCCTCTCCACACACTTCTCTGTGGTACCTCTGGTGCTCCCAGGGAGAGCCCAGAGCTCCTTCTGAGTGCTGGCACATGATGCCAAGCCAGTAGGGAAAACTTCCCAACTCCCCTTCCACTGTCCTGGTAAGGCCTGACAGTGGCTTAACCTCTCCCTCTCACCAGATTCCTGACTGGATTTCAAGTCAGCTATTCCTTATCCAAACAAACAGCCAGCAACTGCTGTGGCAGCTATGAATTGCAACAGCTCTGGGATGCAGTGGCACATTTGGATATTTACAACTGCATACAAAACAGAAAGTAAGTAAATATCAATTACATTGTTACATAAAAATTGGCCACATTCTCCCAGTAATAAGGTTGTTGATTAAACCAGTTCTGAACAATATCTAATTTGGATAATTATCTTGTATCTAGCTCTGTAAAGTTTTGGATTAGAAAATGAAAATACCAACTATATAAAATTATTTAGTACTACTCATGTCTGATCTAAACCCCTCACCACCAAAGCCAGTACACTCAAATTTGAGAAATAAAATAAGCACTTAATAGACATTAAATACACTTTCAACCTCTAAAGGCAGTACAAGAGCTAAGTAATTCATCTTTTTCACTATTCTTCCATAAGAAGGGAAGGAAACTTGGATCCAAATCCTAAGGATTATCAGCATTTGAACAGGAATAAGAATGCAGAGCTGGGCCTTTCAAACTTCCCACATGCCCCATCTCACTCCCACAATGCTCACTGGAAAACTTACCAAAAGGGACAATGATGGGACATGTGATGCTGTAGGCCATGATGACAGTGAACACACACAGCATCCAGGCATACATTGCTCCAAATTCATATTCAAATGCCTGTTGCTAGGAACAAAAACAAAACACCCAAAACTCTCAAGTCATCCATCAATGTGTCAGGAGTTAAGAATAGATTCACTAAAGCAACAATTCACCCTCTCTTATTCTCTCCCCTTGAGAGATCAGTTATTTCCCTAAGAGGCAGAAATGATGTAACTAGATGAAGTATTATGTGTTCTTATTATCTGGACATACAGAAAGGATGCTGCTTCTTTCATAGCCTTGAAGTAATTTCTCAGGGAATCTGCATCCACAAGAAGCAGCCCCTTAAAACCACAAGGCAGAAAATAATTGTGCCAGACTCAGAACCTTCACCTCACTGTGGCAGCTGTATACAGGCTTAAGTTTCCATTGTAACACCTGGAATTTCAAGCTATAGGATGACACATCACCTGGAAGTAGAAGTCCACCTCTTAAAATGGAATATAGGCAAAAAAATATATCTTTTTCTAAGTGTATATTCAGATTAAAGCAAGTTGTACACACCTCCTGGTTGACAGAAGAAACTAACTCTAGACAGATTTGAATTTTTAAAAACCCTGAAGTTCAGATTATAAGATAAAATCAGAACTATTCTATAAAATCCAAATCATAAAACTCTGACTTAGAGCTATGAGGAGATTGATACCTGAAGCTCAGAGCTTGGGTTTTGATTTTTGACCGTCTCTGACTTGAATAAATCCCTCCCTGTTATCTGTGCTGCAAAGGAAGGCAATATGAACCTGTCGCGGACAAGCGAAACAAAGGCTAAAAAAAAAAACGTCAGGAGATGAGAGTTAATGGTATGAAGGATGTGTGCTCCCACTGTTTCTGACAAGAATCAATCATTGAATTGCCTCCTGCTAAGGAGGGGCTCCAATACCTGTTTGATGTTTTTCCTCTCTGCTGTGGACTTGGCCATGATCATGCGTATGGTGTAAAGGATGAGGCCCGGCAGGCGCAGCAGCTCCATCCCATTGCCCACGAAAGCAGAGGCAATCACATAGTTCACAAAGAAGGCTCCCTGGTCAGGCAGGAAGACACATCTGCCAGGAAAGACACCACACACTGACTGGGAGGAAGGCAGGCAAACATAGGAGGTATACAATCTACCCCTATTGTCTTTGGAAATCTCTTACCAGCAGGATAAGCACTATATACCTTAGGAAGTGGCCAGAAGACTTGTGGTAACCTTGTAAAAGAATACTGTAGAGCTATAAATGCAGCCAGTGCAGTATGTAAGAGCCTGGCTGAGTTGCAGTTCAGATGAGGAATAAACTGTTCACAAAAAGATGCAGCAGCCTCATGGGTGGCTGACAGCAGACAAGAGCATCATCTGATGTCTGCAACAGCAACCTGACACAAGATGAGATAAGACTGCAATAGAATAATCATCTCTCCTAACTTAGTAACTCCTAATTGTCTTCCTGTTACTGATTTTGAAACAGCATTTGGAAATCTATGTCCTAATAATTGCATTCTATTCTTTCCCTCCAGGCACAGGCACAAGAGCTTAAAATAAACAATATCTGCAAATTTGCAATGCAATGTGTGTAAAAACATACATTTTTCTTAAAATCAAGATTCACTGGATTACGGAAAGAACTGCTGCAGCCATGTGGTCTCACTGTAATCATTGGCAAGATCCCCTGTCCATGATACAGAACAATCCTCAGCCAGTTCCAGTATCTTATTATCCTTTCTGTGAAGAAATTCTTCCTAGTCTCCAACCTTATTGTCTCCTCCCCTTCTTCAGCAGCTCAACATCATCCCAGAGTAGCAACCCTGAGCAAATTTTAATAAACACTAACCAAGGACAGTAAAGAGTAAAAAAAAAATTCTAACAAAGGAATAGCAAAGAGAGAGTATTACTTAGGTAATACTTACTCCAGCCTAACTGCAGAATCAGACGATTCTCTGTCAAACAGCCAGCGGAAAAAAAAATCAAGGCTGAAAGAAAGATGATGAATGTAATTCAGTCTCCCACATCTTAGCACTGTCTAAAATAGCTTCTCTTTTGAAGTAGTTGAAATCAAGATAGTGGATAGAGAGAATTTAATCAAATAATCTGAACACTACTTTAGCTTTATCACAGTTACTGATAGCTAGAAATAAGACAACAGGTACAAAATCAAACAGAACAAATGCACCTACTTCATATTAAAGTTTTAATGATTAATTTTTATCAATTATTATACAGTTAAGACAAATGCATGTCACTCAGTCAGGGAAACAGTCAAATACTGTGGAAAGAAAAGGACAACTCCAACTGAAGTATAAGACACAGGAAACTTGGTTCTCAGCTATGATGGTGACTACAGGCAACTTTTAAGTAGCCATTGATCTTACATTTCTTTGTTAAAAGAAAAGCCGGGCTTTGGAAACTTTAAGGGCTCTGAGCACCCCAAATGTAAGATGAACACTGAAATCTAGTGTGTAATGACAACATAATCACACGCACTGGAGGGAATGGGGATACATTAACTATACCTCACAACTAGAAAACACAAGTAAAGATGGCTCATTATAAAAGTACTCAGCCATTACTTCATTAAATTATGATGCTTTACCTGGTCAGACCAAGGGAGGGCAGAATCAATACCATGAAGATCAAAAAGATGTAGACTTTATGCATCATTATTCTGTTCTCTGCAGATCTACCAACATAAAAAGGCACTGAATAAGAAACTCATACAAGAAGCTGCCACATATGAAGGATCTTGCCTGGACAATGTCAGCACCTGTCACACTTCCAGCTTCCCCTACCATTTCACATTGCTACAAGATAAAAGACAAACCTCTTTGAGATATTCACCAATATGGACCAAGCAGACTTTCAGTACCTTCTTGGGCAACAAAAATATTGCTGAATGTTAATCCAGACTCTGGATGAGCACCACTACAGGTCTGTACCACAAGCACGGTGACGTGCAACAACCACAGCTCATCTCTCACCCAAAGACACTCAATCTTGCAACAGCTTGTAAACAAACAGCTCTTCAAGTGTCATGCCAGGAGGGATTAAACAGTTTGGAAGAGGGCACCACTGCCAAGAAACCAGACACTTTGACAACCCCCTTGCCAAGTGTCAGGTCTTGGGGAACAACATGACACTACTAATCCTATACCCCTACTACAGTAGCAGGGACACGGATCTAGTGACACTCTGTTGCCAGAAAAGGGCAGCACTATGAACAATTCAGACTCTTAGAGGTGGTATCTGATAGGGCTTTAAAACCATAGGGGTTTTGTTACAGGAATACTTGGACACTGTGAGACCTATCAGTGTAACTACACAGAGGCTTGAAATCAGACCTGTGATCTCCAGTGACTTTAGAAAATTATTTTGACTGATTGAGAAGGGCTCAAAGTTCATGTGTGTAGCACAACTACCAAAACAGAGTTGAAGAAAAGCATGTAACTGTGAAAAATAAAAGGTAGACTTTGGACATGATGTCTTAGAAAGGAATGGTACAAAAATCCGAAAGGAAAAAACCAAAATTTACCTTAGAATATAAAAACAAACAAACAAAAAAAAGGCTACAAGCTTTAAGGATAAAGGTTGAGCAAAGCTGAGTGAAGCTGGGATTGAGTGTGAAAAAATGCTTTTATCTGACTGTAGGCAAACAGGGCATCAAATCTGGTATTCCAAACCAAGCTGTGCTGAGTTCTCCAAGTCAGCAGCACATCAGTGGGCTTGACATCTCTGGGGTGCACCAGATCTATGTGAAAACCTTGCATCAACACATCTGCTGGGCCCTTGTCCCATAAGTCTTCTCAGATCACCACTAACATCCAACAGAGCTGAGCTGTGCACCAGCAGTTACACCCAGACCATTTTGTCATACCAAACAACACAAAAATGGATGCACTTTTTTATAAATTGTCAGCCTGGAGGGGATCCAAACCCACATGGCCTATCCTCCCAGAGAGAGACTTAATTATGGCATTAGAGGCACTTCCCATGTTCCTATTGAAGCTACACCTCCTGAGCTTGCTCATACATTTTTTTTTCTGCTTAAACACAAAGAGGAGCGAGGTGTGGAGCACAGGAAAGCATAAGCAAATCACGTGGTCACATTACACTTGCTGTGTGGTTTACAAATTACCTAAACCCTGAAATGTGGCTATAACACTAGAAAGACACAAGAACAGGAAATTCCCTGCTACGAGAGGCCTGTGGATTTGAGAGCTCTGTGAAAGATCAGCAATTTCACTTATTTTAGTAACTCAGGTGATAAGGTAAAAACAGAGGAAAAGGTTGCTTACTTTGTCCAGTGGGACTCCAGCAAAGTTGAGTAATACACAATTGTTGGTAGCAAAGCTGAGAAGGACCACAGCAAGAGCGTTGGGAAAAACTGACTGATGACAGGATTCTAGTGGGGGAGAAAATAAGTATTAAAACCACTTTAACGCAGTTGTGGTGGAATAGAGATGGTAATATTTTGGTTTTTGTAAATTATAGCAGGATGAACTGGGGAAATTATACTCAGATAGTCTTAAATTGAGTTGTGAGTGCTTAGCACTGGCATGCAAGACACAAAACCAAAGTGAGATTGGGAATTAAATTCCATGAGAGTGCAGTCTCACAAGTAGTTTTTATGTAGTTTACACTAGCTTGGGGAGATATTTAAAAAGAACAGCTTGCAAGTTGCTTTAGCTGCAGTCAAACTAGGATCAGATATATAGGCCATCTTGCTTTGAACCCGATAAGCAAAATAAAAACAACATTTTACCTCAGAGTTAAAAATCTGAATTTTCCCCCTTCTCAACATAAAAATCAAAATACAAGTTGGACTTAAAATTTCATTTTTTGAAAAGATTTTTTGATTTCAAAATTTAGAATTATTTAAGTTTGGATTGCAAATTTTTACCACAAACAAATATATAAATATAATAATATAAACTCTCCGATTAAATTACTTCAGACCATTATTCAGGAACAAAAGAGGGCTAAAGACCTGAGTCTGGACTTATGTTTCCAATCAGCAGCTACATAAAACAATCCTGAGAATTTCAACTGAAGGTGTATAGTAAGACAATGAAACCCTATCAGTTTACCAAAATTTTGGTCTGATCCACAGCTATATCCAAACATATGGCAATACTCACATTAAGGTAGTGAATAGGTTTAGTGACATTGAACTTGTCCATGGTTGAGATGATTATGGAAGGAGTAGTAAGAAAAAACAGCACAATAAAAAGAAGCAAATTAATGCAAGCCCATCTAAACCACCATTTCAGTCCATGCACTGAAAGATTTTTCCTGGAGAAAGAAGTAAAAATAAAAATGACGTTAAAACAAGCAGCAAGAATTTGCTGTTAAAAAAAGATATATACTATCTGTCAAGTAACAGGTGGCACTGCTTTTTCTAAACTGAGCTTTCAAAGTTATATAACAAAGCACTACACAAGTTCCAGTTGCTATTAGAAATAAAGAGAACTGTGCAGCCTCTTTTGAATGATAACATTAATTGTGCTTGCAGAAGAACATACTTATTCTTTCATTACACAAACAATGTCTAATGTAGTTAAGGTTGGGGTGAAACACTTCCATTGTTCAATAATACAGAAGTACTAAACAGAAATAGAACAAGAAGAGACAGAGATAGAAGACACAGAGAACTTCCGCAAGGAGAATACCTATCAGGGGCAGAATAAACCAAAAAACTCTGATTTGAAGTAAAATTTCAAATTTACAAACACTGCATCCTTTCCTGCCATATTAAAACAGCAGTCATAGATTTTAAACAAGTAAAACTCTTAAATGTTATTTGAGATGGTTGCCAAAAGGACTGGAATGATTTGAACTCTAGCCAAAGCCAAATATTCAGAAGAAACAAAACAGGGATACAGAGGCTCAGTAACATCCCTAATTATGACAAGTCTTTTTGTGAACTTGGCAAATCCCTGTGGTCCCTCTCCTTCAAGGTGGCGGGGAGGAAAAAAGAAAAAGAACAGGAAAAAACCAACCAACCAACCCCAAAATATCAAAACCCTACAATTTTCTTCTCTTAGAGATGTTTAGAGAAGTTTTGCAAGTGCTTCAGTGCACTAAATCTCACAGACTATTTCCTCAGTCCAGTGCTTGAAGAAAGGAAAAGGAAAATGAAGCACGCACACGGAAGAACCCTTTTACGAAAAAGGCACATTAAACTGTCCCTACCTGGAAAGCAGCTTGCAAGAGATTTTTTAATTCATATCTCAAAATAAGACTGCTGCAAAAGACACCAAGCTAAGAATCACAGGGTTTTGCCTCATGGTTCAAGATTCTGAACTTGGTTCCCAACTGCAAAATTGTAGTTCTAGAGAAAACCTCTCAATTACCAGAAATCAATAGCACAGTCACCTTAAAACTCATTTTCTACTAAAATCACTAAGAAAAAAGTGTGTTTAAAAAAAAAAAATACATACAGGTGAAATGCAGTAATTTGTGCATGTTTGTGTCTCACTTGCAGTTTTGGGTTGGACAACGGAAATGTCACAACAAATTTACTATTACAGAAGAAAGGATTATAGTGACCCAAACCTAAGGGATTTGCAAAGCAAACAGAAAATGTTAAGGTATTTTTTAGCCTATAAGCACGACAGGTGACAGCACAGGAACAGTTTAATTCAAAAAGCATTTATCTGGGAAATGCACTGAGTCAATAAAGGTGTTAGAAGACAGACCAGAGTTTACAGAGTGGATCAAGTTACACTCATCACGTTGCAATTCAGAAAAATATATACATATTTTGAGGATACTCAGCACTAACACCAAGTTGCTTTCCTCAGATCTCAACAGCAGATATGCACTAGCCTTGAAAAATGGAAACACTGAGGGACAGACAAAAATAATTTTAAATTTTTGGATGGCAAAACCCTGGTCCATTACCCCAAATAATTTCCACAGACCCCAAGGTCAATGAAGAACACCAGTAATGAAAATAAAGAGGCAGATCAGCCCCATTCCAACACCACATAAAGTTTTAGTTTAGGGTTAAAGAATAACACTCTCATCCCTGTTTCTCCTGTGGCCATTCTAAACCTACATTATCACCAATCAATGGATGGAAGACAGGAATCTTACCAACAAATATTCTCAGGATAAGGAGCATATCTGACCTCCCAGCTGGATACACACAGCTCCCTGCTGTAGGATGATGGCTGGGGCTCTCCTTTACACTTAATGCTCTGACATTTGCAGGCATTGAAGTCCTTAAGGATGCTGTAAGGAAGAAGAGGAAGATTTTTCCAATTTTTTAACTCTTGAAAATGCTGGATATGTAATAAGAAAGTCTGGGAATAGTGATGAAGGGTTTTTTATTTAATTTTAATGACCTGGAATCAAGATAGAACTTAAACAACAATGTAACACATTATGCATTAATGACTATTACATAATCAGTTGCTGCCACATGCCTGAGATCTGTTTTGTTGGAAATAAAAAGCAGTCTTGGTTTAAACTGTTTACTGCTTCTACCAACATGAACAACAGCAATGAGTCATATTAAAAAAAAAAAATTAAAGCCTGAGAGCATTGGAAAAAAATAAAAGACAGACAGTTTCCTAAACACATCTTTACATAATACAGCTGTTTTCAAATCAAAGTACACTAATGAAATGAGACTGCAGACTAATCCTTTACACTAGTATCAAAATCAGCCAATTTTGCCTTGAGTACCAATTCTCAGAAGAATTTTTAGCATGCTGGTATTCTCACAATTCAAAATATTAGCCTCTTTTATCCACTCCTAAAATAAACACAGTGCTTAATTCTATCTTCCAATATTATGAGTTGACTGACACTCAAAATATTTGAAGAAAATTTAAACATGCCCAGAATAAATAGTTTCAAAGATCTCTCGAAGGACAGCAGTAGAAGGGCGAGGCACACATTCAGAGACTATTTTATTACAGTAGCACAGAAACGATACATATATTATATTTAAATTGGGAGATTCTAAAATCTGTGAACATGCTTGTTTCTCAGTTGTGGTCTGAACTTAAAGAAGACAGAGACACACACACAAACACCAAACTAACAAACATATCCCCCAACCCCCATTTCTTTTCCTTACCAGAATTCAAGCAGTGATGTCAGATTGCCAGCATCTTGCAGCAGCAAGTATTTAAGAAAGTGAATTATTCTTTGACAGTTTATTTCAAAAATACATACAGAGCAAGCTTCAGCCATCATTAACAAGCTTCTACAACCATCTGAGCCCCCAGAACCTCATTTCTGTCTTCCTGTTTCTCCCATCCTATTTCAGGGCCCTGTGGAGCAGAGCATCCTAAGGGCACCAAGTAACTTTCTAATTTGATGGGAGCCTCAGCTTCACACATAATCTAGTCTAATTTTCTAGGGAATGGAATCCATTACATTAATTCCAAGCTAAACAAATTAAAATATTTTCAGGTCTTGATGATTCAACTCAGAGATGCCTACAATGCAACTCAGAACTACATGGACAGATTATTCCATCAAAATCGTACACAACACATCAGTAGCTAGAGAAGGAGCTTCAGTGCTTATTTTTTCTTTCATTTTCACATCTCAAAATGTTATTTCATTACAAAATTACAAGAGGAGGCAGACTTCATCACACAATCACTACTCAGTTAAAGAGTAACAAGCAAAACTTTCTCCAACACACCAAATTCTTGCAAGAAATTCTGCATCCCGGACTTCCTTAAAAAATAGCCTTAAAGACTGTCCCTCTAACATGACTTGAAGGCCAAAAGAATACAGACAATTTAAATCAGAGGCTATGAAGAATAAAAAAACCCATGATGTGTTATGTTGTAATACAAATATTATTCTGCTTCCCTTTACCCACCTTGTGTTAGCAAAAGATGCTCACAAAGTGCCAACAGAACATGAGAGGCTACACACATTTTCTCTACGAATGACTGAAAAAAACCACAGAACAACTTCTGATATTAGGTCTACACATATATCTATATATATTATATCTAGATATAATATATATCTAGATATATATTATATCTATATATATCTAGATATATTGTATATACATATATCTATATATATTATATATAACTATAACAACAGGTAAGAGAGATACAGAATATGTATCTATCACCTGTGGCCAGGTCCCTCACTGACCCTACACTGCTGAGATGATTTAACTAGCAGTGCAATTTGCACCCACTCTGATAGTTTGATAAGTGGACCATTTGCACTGTAGAAAATGGAGATGTCAGTGACTCATATTCAAGAACCAATTAGTCTGGCCTCCTATTAACCTACACTGATGGACTGGATCCCACACAGAAGAGAAAGGCTCCTTATCCCATTAAATGTCCCAAGCCTTTTAGTCCCTTAGATAATTTCTTCACTCCAAGCATAGAGGCTAAAACGCACACTTACAGATAAACTTACCAGAAAGCAAAGCAGAGCAAATCCACAGAATGGTGAAAAAGAAAGGAAGAACCAACATAAGCAACAAGGGACACAAACAAGAGATCAGCTGTACTATTTTAGTAAAAAGAGAACAAACCAGACAACAGACAAAACTTACTAGGTTGCCATGGATTTCTCTTGAAATGTTACAAAAGCCATTCCCAGCGGGTTATTATGAACAGCTTGTTCCTCTTTTGAATATTCTTCCTCAAGTTCATTTCTAACTTTGGTATAATAATCTACAGCATCCTCCTGTGGGGAAATTGGTGACTGTTACACGCAAGTACCAGATGGCCAGTATCTTCATTAACACACAGCTTACACAAACCATAGTCTCTTCATGGTTTGTGTAAGCTGTGTGTAAACCATTCCTCACACCACTCCCACAAATTACAGATCATGTCACAAGGCAAAGACAAACAGGAAGATTTTCCTGTACTTCAGTTTGTGCACTAAGATTACATTTCAAAACTTTCAGGGAATTCCTGTTTACCACACAGTACAAGAACATGGCAGATGATCTATGGGCAATGAATGAATAAAGAATTTTCTGAAGGTTAATGAAACATGACACAAAAACTATTTTCTACTCCTCTAACAACCTACTTAGCCATAACTAAAAAAAGAACACAATCTCTTACCCTTTCACATCCTCTCATTTCACAGCAGCAGAACTGACCACATGGCTTAGGGTTGATTTGGACCCTCTTGCCATACTTCTGATGCAGGTGTTCATAGTAAATCAGGCTTTTTTCTGCCTGTTTTCTGCACAGAAAAATACATCCATAAGATTTCGCGAGAAAAAAGTATCAACAACAACCTTAAAAAGATTATAATCCCCGAGAGAAAAAGTTATGCCCTGGACTGATTACAAATTAATCAGTCACCAAAGATATTTACATGCACTTTATTTTGGTTACTTATATAATTTATTTGCAAATCTGTAATATCATTATACAGCCTACACTTGTAGTGAGGTTACAGGAAAAAGAACAACCCAATGCTATTCTTGAGAGCCCAGAATCTCTCCTGTGACCAGCACCTCTGGCCAAAGAAGCAGGGTTAACAGAGTTATTAAGTCAATAGTTCCGTTTTTCACATTGCACTGCCTGACTATAAATAAGTACATACATAAATAGATAATCAGCAAGTCAAAACTTAACTTACACAACACACAACATATCACACCTACAAGAGATGGGCTGAACCCCACAACTCCCTTTAAAACACAGCTGAATCTAACTGAAGTCCAGACCAGAGCAGGATTCATCTTTACTATGCATCAGGTGAGTACTGCTGGTACTTGTTGATTAAGGACTAGCAAAACATTCATAAAATTATGCTAAACTCGTTTAGATTATAAAACAAGTACCTTTTTTTGAAAAGGTTAATCAGCCTGGCTACGTCATAACACAGCTGCACCTCCAGCACAGTGCAGGTTGGGTAGGCATCCCTGAAAGGAAGCAGCACATGAGGACAGTAAGAACAGAAAGCACAATGAAGAAACTGTTTCAAAGAGCACCACTGGTATCCGACTGATATCTCATCACTCATTTAATTTCTGAATGAGGTATCAGAGAGCAGAGACTTCCACAGACAGTTGGGAAGTTACTTTAATATGAGCTAGGCAGCTTTATTCCAAGTAAAAGTTGTGTGGGAGCATGAATGGAAAGTGTGGATACATAGATACTTTCTTAAATTCTGATTTTAAGATCAGCTAACTAACTTTACTGAAATATAGTCTTTTCTCAATTCTGGCTAAGGAATAAGATATACTTTTACAATGTGGGTTCTACAACATGAATTTTAAACAGTGCAAAATTCAAAAAACTTATATGCTTGGGCAGGTAAAACTACCAGGACAATTTTACATCCGCTATTCCTAAACAAAGATGGAAAGAAACTTTTTACAACGGCATGTAGTGACAGGGTAAGGGGGAGTGACTTCAAACTGAAAGAGAATAGATTTAGATTAGATATTAGGAGGAAGTTCTTTACACAGAGGGTGGTGAGGCACTGGCACAGGTTGCCCAGAGAAGCTGTGGATGCCCCTTCCCTGGAAATGTTCAAGGTCAGGTTGGGAAGGGGCTCTGAGCAACCTGGTCTAGTGGAAGGTGTCCCTGCCCATGGCAGGGCATTGGAAGTGGATGATCTTTAAGGTCTCTTTCAACCCAAACCACTCTATGACTCTAATGTTACTGCTCCAGCATGGAACTTACGTGAAATGGTTTTGTATTGTCTCTTCACTCGCATTTTTTGGAAGACCAGTTATGAACAACGTGCACTTAACCTGGGAGAGAAAATGCAAGTCACATTTTGATAAACCACATCATGAAAGAGAAAACAAGAATATAAGGAATGCCAAGACACCAGCACAATTAGCTTTGTAGTAGAGGTGGGGGAAAAGGTAGGAAACTCTGATTTTGGTGGGAGCTCCATCTATTTAAGGCAGCACCTTCTACACTGGTAATAGGTTACAGCAAAATTTCACAAATCCCTTCCCAACCCCCTTCTCTCCATCCATTTTCACAATTCACTCAGTAGAGCATTGCTTTCAGCCAGTTCCTTCGCATTTATGTCACATTCCAGCATGCAAGAGGCACCTTAGCAATTTGCTTTTTTAGCACTATCCCCTAGCAAATATGCTCTATGGGGGCCTGTTCACTCCAGTGCAGACACTTACTATGTTTTCTTCTTTATATGTGACGTACTTCATGTGATGTCTCATGAAGACAACAGTCAGAATCAGGTAAATCACAGCAAAAACTGTGTGCAGCCAAAGCAGATTATTGCTGTCATACAAAGTGTTAGGAATATGAGAAACAGGAAGAACCAATTGTTCAACTGATACAAGCAGCTATCAAAATGATAATCAGATCAAAACCTCTCACTGAACATAAAACAAGAAAAAAAAATGGTAGTTACTGGTAGTCAGTCACATCTATGCAGATGCCTTGGACAGCCAACAGGATTATCTGCTTATCATAAAATTCTATGGGTCATGGAGCTACAAAGAAAACAGATACTCTATGACATGGACATATTTAGGCAGTGTTTGGCTTTCACTTTTTCATTCAGATGACCTATAGCACATATGATGCTATTTGCCAAAATGTTTGTTATTTACTTTATTATTTACTGTGCTGAGTGCATAATTGAACTCTCCTTGAACACAGTCCTTACTCAAATTGAAAACAGCCCCATACAGGGAGTAAATTCTGCTTTTCTGATAGCTCCTTCTTCAAAGCTTACACAAGTTCTGTTCTGTGAACAGCTGTTCAGTTTTGTGAAGAGCTTTAATTATCGCAATTAAACTAAAATACAGGAACCTATTTTACAGGTGAAAAAAACCTAACCCAACCAAGAAAAAGAATCTCCATTAGTTATTTGGTTTCATAATATGGTTTAACAAAACAAAGAAACTCTATTGGACATAGTGTCATGGATGGATGCGGATTGATCAAGTAATAAATTAGAAGACTTGTGCAGCTTCGTACTTCAACTATTTTACAGATTTTTAAAAGACATGGAAGCAATTTTAATTGTAATCTCAGAGAAATGCACACACATAAATCTAAGGTAAGGGAATTTAAATCACCCCAGTAACACATTCCAACTATCAGCTTCACCTTTCTTCTGAAGCATGGTTGTTCTTCATGGGGAAATTTCTGAAAATAATATCACTAGGTGTGCAGTCATTAGCAAAGAGAAACGTGTGGCATAAGTGAGAGCTGAGAGAGTAGAATCCCAGTCTCAAGATTTCTTATCAGCACTGTAAGTGCACAGCCTGCAGCAGAACATATCCCAGTTTCAGTTGATGCAGGGGGATTAAGTTATCCCATCCCCATAAGCAATGCTGAAAATAGCAATTCCTGTTTAGAGACCATGGCAAGAAACATCAGCAAAAAGGGACTCTGCAAGACTTACTTACCTAGTCTGTAAGTTTACTATAGTTGTTCTTCCAAAACTATAGGGATCTTTATCTAAGAAGAACAAAAAACAAGTAGGAAAATTAACTGGTGCAACACTTAATGTCAGAAAGTCAGCTTTTAGTCTATTTTTAAAAGAAGTTGATATATTTCTTTTTAATGCTGAGCAAGTTAATTGATCAAAAGATTTAGAACCATAATCAATGTTGGTTTACTCTGCACTGCGTTTTAAAGTTGGAAAAAACACCCCTAGATTATACCACATTCAAGCCATCAAGAAAAACAGTAGATTGTTTTGAAAATCTGAACACCAGATCTTTGAAGCAGTTCCCTTTCTCCCTCCAATCTCCCTTCATGTCCATTAACAATATTGCTTAGGGATTGAACATATTTCCTTAACATTTTTCTTTCATCTTAACTGATTTCTTATCTCAGGCTTTTAAGATGCATTAATTCAATGCTGACAAAACAATGCTGATAACCTTGGTAAGGTCAAAAATGGGTTTACATGACATTATTTCTCTAGACTGCCAAGTATTTTAAAAAATGATAATGCAAGTGAAGGAAAATTGAGTAAATAATCACAAAGGGAAAAGTAGTTAGGTGTATCTAGAAAGCTAAACAATCCTTCTAGCCCAGGCTGTTAAACCACATTGCAAACCAACACAACTGAAAGAACAGCAAATGCACAAAATCAGCTTACAGTGGAAGAGGAGGAAGAAGGGGAGAGATGCTAAAGCTTTGGTTTTCAGCTGTATTTCCTAGACTCACAAAAGTTAATGCAGAAAAACAGAAGCTGTATTGTCCTGCTTTAATAGAAAGCTGATACTAATATAAACAGAGAATTACCGAGAAAGAGCTCATAAAAGGGAAGTCAGAGATGGAAGTTCCACAGGGAAACAATAAAAAAAGGAAAAGGTACAATGTATACTATTACAGACAAGAGCTATGTCACAAGGTTCTTAAAAACCCTGAACAACAATTTAAACATGATCTTGATGAGACTGATACAAAGCCAGGTTATAAAATGAGATTGTAAGGGCTCATTATCAAAAATGGAAATGTGTATAAACAGGATTTAACAGAGTTCTCACTCAAAGAATTCAGTATTCCCATTAGCAAAGTGAATGGCAGACTAGAGGACATGATTATTGTATTTGTAGGTGCCACACTGGAAGACATAATCAGGACTAGACTGCAAGAAACATGAAATTAACTTTATCTAGTCAGCATTGACAATGTCTCTGCAAGATTTGTCCAATTTTGAGACAGAAACCAAGACATAAAAGAACAATGGGAGACAGTGTAGCTAGATTAAAGCAAAAATTCAAGGCATGGCTGACAATTTTATGATCAGCCAAATGGAAAACATTTCTTATTAAGACCAAATTAACTGGTCAGTTTATGAAAAAGAAGAAAAAGCAGACAAAAAACCATGTTTATAATCCTCAAACAGCTAGAAGGATTTTGCAAAGAGGAAAAGAATATTATCTCCAGTGACAGGTCAAAAAATGGTTTTAAATTAATTGTAGCAAAAGAGGTTCAGACTGGATACTAGAAAAAGACTTCTCAGCTGTGAAGATGTTTCCCATTGACAATCACCAGCAATAAAAATCATAATGATAAACACCAGTTAAGAGGACATGGATAAAGTTAATCCTGCCTTGAGCCTTTTAAGTCTTGTCATCTATGCCTGCATGAGGTCTGCAATCTTGTTTCTGACAATGGTTTAAAGAGCCCCCTACATTCACACATATTTCACATCAGACTGAGGGGGTGTGTTGGGTTTGTGTGGCCAGATATTGGTAACAGGGGGAGCTACAGGGGTGGATTCTGTGAGAAGCTGCCAGAAGCTTTCTCCATATCCAGTAAGCCAATTCCAGCCAGCTCCAGGACAGACCCACTGCTGGCCAAGGCCAAGCCAGTTAGGAATGACAGTAACACCTCTGTGGTAACATATTTCAGAAGGAGAAAAAAGTTGTTGTGCAGATCTAATTGCAGTCAGAGAAGAGCCGAATAAGAACGTGACTGGAACAGCTCTGCAGACACCAAGGTCAGTGCAGAAGGAGGGGCAGAAGGTGCTTCAGGCACCAGAGCGGAAATTCCTCTGCAGTCCATGGTGGAGAACCACAGGGATGCAGAGATGCACCTGCAGCCTGTGGAGAAGACCCACTCTGGAGCAGGGGATGCCTGAGAGGAGGCTGTGATCCTGTGGGAGGGCTGTGCTGGAGGAGGGTCCTGGCAGGGACCTGTGGACCCATGGAGAGAGGAGCCCACACTGGAGCAGGTTTCCTGATAGGACTTGTGACCCTGTGGGGGACCCACAGTGCTGTGCCTGAAGGACTGCACCCTGTAGAACAGTCACCTCTGGTGCAGCAGCCTGTGAAGATGGCATCCAGCCAGGGTCAACCCACTCTACAGTGGTTAAAACCCCACCTTATAAAGTTTACAAAAATAAAAAAAAAAAATCTAAAAAGCTTTTACTATTATATAAAATAAAGAATTCTTCCAAGAGTACAAAAAATATCAATTCTTACCAAGCAGATCACCTGACAGGTTGACAGGCAATATCACACACACGGACAAAATGCTGATAGCAATCAGCAAGCAGATGATGTGACGCTGGAAGGCGAGGTAATGGATGGCATCTTCACCACACCTCTCGTGAATCTCATCATCACTGCATCAGAGACAGAAAAGCACATGGTCAGCCTACTTAGTCTTCTTGGGAGTGGTTTATGAACACACATTAAATCCTCAGTCTACTCAGTGACATCCCCATCCTCATCAATCCCTATGGCTTTCAAAATGGCAGCGTTCTTTCACGTGTAAATTCAGGTTCCAAAAGTGTATTTTTCTTCTGCAGTACCACCATGCAAAAATTAACACTAGGGAATTTAAGATTGAAACACTAATCTGAAAAGAAAATATGAATCCAAATTCTTTTGGACTAGAAGAAGTCACTTGCTGTGACCTCCTGCTTTATGGCAGTCACAAGCCTTGTTCTCCAAATTTAAGATCAGTGACAGTATTCAGTCATCTCCATAAAGGCTCTCTGTGAGGAAAATTACAACAGAATCACCTCACTCTTATGATATCCAGGTAACAGGAGATATAAAAGGCTTTGGAATGAACTCTCACCATCTCTCCACTGTCAGCAGACTAGATCATTAAAACAGGAGAACTTGGAAAAGGAAGAAGCTGAACTAGCAAAAATGGAGAAAGACAGGGTTAACCCCTACCTCTTTTATATTTCAGTGTATCCAAGCTAGAAATTGATTTTTAAAAATCATTATCTACTAAGCCTCAAGAGACAAAGAACACACATCACATGTCTAACATGCAGTTTCTGGGAAACACTGGGATGGACTTTTCCTAGTTAGTAAATTCCAGCCCCAACTAAACCACCAGTTCTCCACAGAAACCCTTGAAGGGAAATCACACTGCCTGCCTGGGGTCCTATGGGCTTCAAACATGGGAACACCCACAAGGTACCCTTTGAAGAGTAAAAGCCTAGAGTGTAATTATTAGCTCTGAATCCACATAAATGCCAAAGATTCACTTAGATTCACACACTGTCCCAAGACTGGAAAGTCCCTGGGCTACTAGCAGGACAAGTGTATCTGAAAAAAGTATTCCCATAATTGTTTTCACTTTCTTTTTTCACCCAACCAGAGACACCTGTATCAGTGCTTCTACTGAAATTCTATCTACTCAAAGGGGAAAAAACCCCAAATTTTTGAATGAAAACCACATTTTCAAATTAAAAAAGATCAAAGCAAACCCCAGCTCACTATTTCTGTTTCATATACTTACTGCATCCGAAAAGCAGCTGTTATCCAAGAACAAAACCCCTATAAATAAAGAAAGAAGTTTTCAGGAGCTAACATACAAAAACCAGAGTCTAATCCATCCAATTAAGAGCAGTGTTTCTATTAAGCCAACCTCTTAGCTAAAAAGCCTGTTGCTCTGAAATACAAGGGTCTAATACAAGTTAATCAGTTAAATGCTTGTTATAAGCACTGCTGTGATTACATTAACAGAAAGGCTTCTTATATAGGCTTACAAATCCTCCAACGAAACTGGATAGCAGAATTCACATCTCTGAGTGTCCCACTATGGTTCAAAAAAACCCCTTCTTTCTCAAAAAGGCTCTTCTTTCAAGTGAACATTATCCAACTAAATAGACACGTTACTCAACAGCTAAAGTTGCTTTAGGGTTTTAAAAAGATGAAGGAAAGTACGCAAATACACAAATAGAACAATCCTGATCAACCACTAGTATGCTTTTGATGTTCACACTAATATTTAATTTCAAGGCTAGATATTAAGTTGATTCATGTACAGAATGTTAAAACACAGGATGCCACCAATGGACAACTCTCGCATGGTTCATTCTGAAGTTGCAACACGAAACTATAGAGGTGCACCAACTCAAAGACTCCAGAAAGACCATGGAGGGAGCCATTTAAAAGTTTGGCCAAAATATTACCCTCCACTCCAAACCAATTTGATTATTAAGAGTGCATAGCACTATTATTAGCCTCACACTTGCATCCAGTTTTCTCAACACTGTGAGGAAAACAATGTGCTATAGAGAGCAACTAGGTATTATTTGCAATGGGAACACAATGTAACTTTTTGAACTGTTATCTAAGTACAAATTATTTACTAATCTTTTTCCACTCTCCCCTCCCCCTTTGAAACATATAGTCCCTCTCTAAATTAGAAAAAAAACAAACAACAAACCAGACTTAGAAACAATGACACAAGATAGTGGTTTATGATATGGCAATAGTTTGTCAGGAAACAGAGATAATGCATGGTTCTATAAAAACACAGTAAACGATGCATTAATAATTCTTGCATAGAGATGAACTTCCAGTTTAATGACGCTTCATTGGACTATATGGAATGGCAAATTACAGCAGATTCCACTAAAAAGATTCCATTCAGAAAGTATTTTCAGAACTCTAGAATACTTACCTTATCATATTCAAGATCTTCAGGTACTGATGATGATGTTGACAATCGGTTGTACCTTGATTCACTAAAATACATTAAATGATGCTTTTAAGTATCTTTAATAACAGGTGATGGAATTCTACAGAATTATTTCAATTTTAGCAATTCTGACTAAGGGATGTAGTACAAACAGACTTTTTCACTGATGAGAGCTGTGGTTTTCACCTTGTAGCACATGCCTGATTTTAACAACTTGTGTATGTGTCATGTTGAACAGAGAGGACATGTGAGCTCCTGACATGAGAGCACATAACTGAACTAGAAAGAAAATAACACTTTATTGGGATATTAAACCTACAGTGATATAAGAGAATGCAATACAGGTGTGGGAGCCTAGCCAGGATCAGATTTGCAAGCCGGCTTCCTGTTTGGATATTCCTCACTACAAGACAACACCTCTTTTCCCTCCACCTTCCTTCCTTCAGCCACTACTCACAATTTCTTCTCAAAATTAAATCCCTGCAAAGCCACCTCCTCGCACAGACAGTCCTGTAGCAAGGCTAGAAACATTTAGAAACTCTGTAGCCCTCAAAAGCAGCAGAGTGCCTGTTTTCAGTTTGTTGCTAAAAAGAAATGTTGCAATGGTAATTACAGGACAACACGTGTTAGACTAGAGTGTGTTCCTAGGTGTCTCTATAATTTTGACCAGCAGGCTCAGCTCACAGTCCAGCAGGAGAAAAACACAGGCTCCTGGGTGTCTGACTGCTCCAGGGCTTGTTGGTTCCATGCCTCCACAGCCCACATGGAAGCCTTGTACCAGAGCACCTTCATGATTGCTGCCTCAGCCCGCTGGATTAAAGCCTTCTCAGTTATTGCCCATCTTATTTTACATCATCTACCTTTCACAACTGGACATGGATTCCTAGGTTTTGAGTTCTTTCCGGTTGCTCAGTTGTGAATTACAACTTGATTGCACCAGGAAGAGGTTCACTGTTAAAGTTTCCCCACTTCCCGAACAGCTTAAATTTTAAACATCCCAACACATCATCTTACAGGGGAAAAAAAAAAAAAAAAATCAAAAGCTCATTTGAACTATTACTAAAAATCAGTGAAGAATTTCAGAAACCTGCAACAGCATGTTTTTATTTTTGAACCCTTGGGAAATTTTGTGGCACAGGCTGTGCTGGGAGCTCTGGGAATACACAGGGCTTGAGCCAAGATAAACAAAATGGTTAATATACTTCTGTACAGAAACACACTGCAAACATCACTGTGCAGCATGTCATCTGACAAGCAGCCTATTTCCTCACCCTCTACTTCCTTAACTCACAGCTGTAGGATGAAATCCATGGCAATGGCAAACACAGGATTCACGGCTGAAACCACGAACAGTAACTCTCTGAGGGGGATGGATTCCACACAAAGCAGTGTGAGGGCATTTTTAACAAACAAGTGCTATCTAATTGATACAAATGCACCTAATGTAAGCCACATCTACTGTACTTTCCTCCCCACTCCCCAAATGGTTTCAACAAGTCAGTCTGATTGCATATCTTCTTTACCTTTCAACTTCTGACACCAGAGCAACACGACCGTAGTCCCAGAATCTCTTTCTTATAATGGAAAACAGTAATATTAAAATCTGGAAAATAAAAAGGAAGATATTCAAATACTTATTTTTCCCATTTCATAGTAATTTTTCTTAGGTGTTTAAGAACCGACAAAAAATGCTGTCCTAGCTCCTAAATCAATTATCACATACCAACCACCTCAGTTGTGGTCATGCTACAGACCAACCAGTCTGGGACCAAAGGACCAGCTGCCTTCCTGTTCTAATTTAAAAAGGAGGAGAGCTGCATGCAAAAGTACTTCTGAACTGCAAGTGTATGAAGGTTTGTGACAGGAAAAGTAAAAGTAGTACTTGAGAGCAAGCCAAAACTTTCCTGCACACACTTTTACTGTTATTCATTACTTAATGACCAGAACTATGATGGGAGACTTGCAATTTTACTTGCTTTTCAAACAGTGATGTAAACAGACTGTAGGTGGTTTAACTATTTTCTTAAGTGTAAGAATTATTTTTATCCTAAGTAATGTATTATCTTAATTCTCAAACCCCAGAAACTTATATTTGATCTTTGCAATGTATTTTTTATCTGCCCCCTGTATTTTCCCTTTTATGAAAGAGACTAGGAAAACAAGAAAAAGGTTCCATCACTGAGTATTTCATAGCTTCATTTCTTTTTTTTTTTTTTTAAGAAGCAAGTTGCTCTGTAGAAAGCAATGAAGTAACAAGGCCTGTTTTCTATGCATATGTAGCATACGCCCTCACCTTCTGGTTCCTCCTACATCCCATTCCTGTTTGGCTGGAAAGTGGTGTTAGTGATGTAACTTACTGGGATCAAATTCTGACTGGCCAGCCAGGATACACATCCAGATTTTCTCTGTGTCAAGATTACACAGCTGATTTCCACATTTCACAATGAATATAACCTTCTGATGAGAGCCTTCCTCCCAAAAGGGAGGATTAATTTAGATCTTCCTCCTTCATCTGGTCATTAAACTTGATGCAAGCAGGAAAGTTCTCTAGATTCTTCACAACTCTGGTTGAAATTGGCTATAGTATTCTACAGTTATTAGGCAGAACCACCAGATAAAAATGGGAAGACAATGAAATAGATAAACCTCATTTCCTTTGGAAACCAGCCTAGAAATAACATATCAGAAACCCATCAACTGACAGTTACAAAGGGATATGCAGTAAACATGTCATGAAAATAAGAATACAGGAGTTGATAAATAATTTTCAGTACCTGGTACTTGAAGAAGAGAGGAGCCTTTTGCACTGCATCCAACTTTCTACCTAACCCTTCTTGAGTGCAGAGTTCAACAGCAAGGAACTCAAAAGCAGAGACTCAGTGTCTTAAAACTGAGCCACAGGTTTAAAAAAAAAAAAAAGTCCCTCCAAACATTTCAACTAAATCTTATTAAATGCTTAGCTGTTGGTCACACAGAGCTGTAAATACTGTACATCCTCAGAAAATGGATTTATGGTGGCATACACCAAATCAACAGCAAAGAATGCCACTACATAACCTTTAGGAACATCTTCTACATTGCTACAGAACTATCAGCTCAGACCACAGGTACTTAAAGTTTTTTTTACAGCAGATTTCTAGAACTTAGAAAGTATGTCATCCCTTTAGTCTTATTTTACTACCACAGACTCAATTCTCAGGCCAATTTGCAGGTCTGTGGTGGTCTTCAGCCCTGTTTTCTGGTGGCTGAAGACCACCTAGACCAAGCTTACAGACATAACCACAAGTTTTATTGCAGTCTCAGGCCTATCCTGGAGCCCCCAGACTCATCATATTCTACCTTTTGTCAAGACTGAGCCAGTCAGTACATTATTTTACCTTCATCTACAGCTTCAGGAAATCTAATTTTTAAAAAGTTTGTCTTTCAAAAGGCAATACAATATGGAAAATCTGTCATTTCATAATCAAGTTAGTAATGGTGTCCCCTTCCTGAAAATGTACCCAGTACTTAAACCCAAATGTTCTTGCAGTTAAGATAAAACATGAAAATTTGAGCTACAACCACAAAATTCACTGTGACTCCACACACAGACCCTATAAAACTGCACTCTCCCTACATCTACACATCCAACATACAGTGACACCATCAACCCATCTGTATGCAAACATTTATCAACACTCGAAAAGTGCTTTGATGTTCCCAGGATGGCCTCAACTCATTTCTTATCCCGAACATTCTCAGAAACAAATTCCAACCCGATTAATATGAGAATTCTGAACAATCTAACTTTTGAGAACGTCAGAAGCACTTTGAATACAAGAAATAGAAAACTGAGCTTACAAAAAAGAAGGTTACATCAAGCAGCAGGACAGTTGGGATTCCACCAAAAGTTACTCCTTGGAGCACCGTGCTGCCCTGGGCAGTGCTGTAGCAGTAAGTCTCATTTGTTCCATTGAAAGGTTCACTCCTATTCCCGAAGAAGCTTAGACGAGAATGTCCAAAACCCAGAAAATAGAACAGGTTCATTTTGTCTATCCCTTTAAAAGACAAAAAAAAAAAAAGACAAGAAAAGGTGAAACCAACTTGTGAAAAGCCTTGTTGGTATTTGTGAGATATACTAATATTACAAGTATAAAAAGTGCAGGAAGATCCAACCAGGAAACTGCTTTGGAAAAGAAGGTGCCTCCTTTGACGATCTCTTCCCTTCACATGTGAAATATTTTGCAATAACTGGCAGGTTCAGCTACCAGCAGTGCCCAGACAAGAATTCCAGACATCTAACAAACCACATCCTCTTCAGACATCTGAGCACGACAGAAGAAGACCCCTCCCCAAAAAAACCTCCCTATCATTTAATCTGTATCATCAAACTACTTATTTCAGCCTGGACTGTGATTCTAGGAATCACACAGGGCATTATATATTGCAACAACAGCACCTTGAAGATTTTGTTCCTAGTTGATGAGCACGTGTGAACGCATCAGCTTGTGAACTTTGTATTTAAATGTCAAAACCTTGAGATCATTAACAAATTCACCACTAATTCCACAGAAAATAACTACTACACAAATACACATGCTCCTTTCTGTTCTTGGAATACTGTGTGATTTTCCTTTATCCAAATAATTCAAGTGAAAGGACAGCACAGTAATGACACTATGTCACAAACAAGAAAGAACAAAGAGTATTTCTCAGAGAACAGCCATCTACCTCATTTTAGTCAACTGACCTGATCAGATAACGTGGTAACATACAAGAAGGCACGAGATTTGGCTATTGATACAAAGTTCTTTTTATCAGCGCAGGCAATTGCTCGTTTATCTTGGGGCTTTCCACTTCAAACATTTCCTTTCTTGGAACTTATTAACTTGCTGATTCCCAAGTACTGCTTCATGCAGAACACACTTCTCACTGATAAATTCACAAAGAAACCATTCCCCGAATAAAAACTCAATCCTTCAAAAGCAAATATTGTAGGTCCTCATCACACAGGTCCAGTGACACTACTTTTGGGATGTCGTGCCTCTAAGAGGAATGCACATGTCTCTGGCGACAGCACTGTTCTGGATGCTGAAAACAAAACAAAATAAGAGTACAAATAACTACGAATTCTCCTTTTAAACAGCAGGGAAACAGCATGGAGAATACTCCTCCCAAAACAGCATTTGCTTAATGTTGGACAGTGTGACAGGGTGAGGAAGAAATTTTGTCTCAGCTGACGTGTTTCATCACAGGAAAAAAAAAAAAAAAGAACGAAAAATCCCCCAACAACGCCCACAGAAGTTGTGCCGTGACTCTATCCTTGATTTCTAAGGACTGAAATTTAGTGCTCACTGAAAAGAAAGTATTTTTGAAGAGCCTTCGGGAATCTCCAGCGCAAGACTGCATGCTAAACTCTAAGGAACACACTGGAGTTTATCAGACACGGCTTCCAATTCTCGAAAGCTGTTCTTTTTAAACAAGCCGGCTGCCAGGAAGATAAAGGGCAGGGGAAGAGCTCCCACGGGCGGGGCTGCGCCGCAGGAACCCAGCGAGCAGCGGCACGGGCTCCACAAACGGGAGCCGGCTCCCGTGTGGCGCTGGGAGCCCGGCGGCGCTCCCGGCTCCGCCAGGGACGTGGAGCCGCGGCGGGCGGGGCCGGCTTCCCCAGGAGCACATTGGAAAGCACCAGGCTCGCTTCTGGCGCAGGGAGCGGGTCCCTCCGCTCCAGAGCAGGGTGGGCTGGCTCAGCCCCCCGCGGGGAGGGGACGCTGCTCCCGCCCCGACGCCGCTGCGGGGGTCCCGCTGAGGAGGGGCCGCGCTCGCCTCGTCCGCTCCCGTCCCCGCACAGCACCGCTCCCGCCCTCTCTTACCTGCGCCGGGGCGGCCTCTCCTATCCCCTCCCTTCCCTTCTCTGCCTTTCCCTTCCCTGCCCTCCCGCCCCGTCAGCTCACGGGCGCTCCCGATCCCGGAGTTACGAGCTCCGGCAACAAGTGCCGGCTCTGCGCACGCGCGCGCGGCCCGCGGTCAGCGCTCCCCCCGCCCCCGGAGCGCGCTCCCCGCGGCGGCGCGGCCCCACAGGCCGCCCGTGTCGGGACAGTGCCACCCCCGCCGGGACAGTGCCATTCCCGCCGGGATAGTGCCACTCCGGCGGGGACAGGGCCGCCCCTGTCGGGACAGTGCCATTCCCGCCGGGATAGTGCCACTCCGGCGGGGACAGTGCCGCCCCCGTCGGGATAGTGCCACTCTGGCCGGGACAGTGCCACTCCGGCGGGACAGTGCCACCCCCGCCAGGACAGTGCCACTCCAGCGGGGACAGGGCCGCTCCGGCCGAGATAGTGCCGCCCCCGCTGGGACAGGGCCGCCCCCGCGCCTCCCTCAGGGAAGGGACCCTTAAATAACCGAGGCAAAGCTCCTGTTGCTGTTTAGCCTGGAAAAGAGAAGGCTCCGGGGAGACCTTATAGCGCCTACCAGTGCCTAAAACCAGAACTGAACAGAGTATTTTATAGCACAGAAAAAAAAAAGAAGGGACCCTTAAATAACCGAGGCAAAGCTCCTGTTGCTGTTTAGCCTGGAAAAGAGAAGGCTCCGGGGAGACCTTATAGCGCCTACCAGTGCCTAAAACCAGAACTGAACAGAGTATTTTATAGCACAGAAAAAAAAAAATCCCAAGAAATGTGAGATACGATTTCCAGAGAGATTTCACAGTTTCAGGTCTGGTGAAGTGGGCAAGCACCCAGGTAAAAATGGAGCAGGCCATATGCTAAGACCACAGAATCATGGAATAGGGTGGTTTGGAAGGGACCTTAAAGATCATCCATTTCCAACCCCCGGCCATGGGCAGGGACACCTTCCACTAGAGCAGGTTGCTCAGAGCCCCATCCAACCAGGCCTTGAACACTTCCAGGGATGGGGCAGCCACAGCTTCTGTGGGCAACCTATGCCAGTGCCTCAGCACCCTCACAGTGAAGAATTTCTTCCTATTATCTAATCTGAACCACCCTCTTTCAGTTTGAATCCATTCCCCCTTGTCCTAACACTACATGCCCTTGTAAAAGTCCCTCCTTTGCCTGTGTAAAAAGTCCCTCTCCAGCTCTTCTGTAGCCCCCTTCAGGTACTGGAAGGTGTTCTAAGGTCTCCCAGGAGCTTTTCTCTTCTCCAGGCTGAACAATCCCAGCTCTCTCAGCCTGTCTTTGTAGGAGAGGTGCTCCAGCCCATTGAGCATCTTCGTGGTCTCCTCTGGACTTACTCCAACAGGTCCACATCTTTCTTGTGCTGGGGAGCCCCAGAGCCAGACTCAGAACTCTGGGTAGGGTCTCACGAGGGCAGAGTAGAGGGGTAGAATCACCTTCATTGACCTGCTGGCCACACCTCTTTTGAGATGTAACTCTGAAATAAACTAATAAATTACTGGTAGTAGCATGAATGTTCTGTGAAATATGCATAGCCCTTTGTCTCTACACACCTACTCCTATGTTGTAAATTGGAATAAAACCTGAGACCTAGGGAGTTCAAGTTAATGAGTCTATGATAGAGCTGGGATGAGACCAATTCCAAGACATCCTTTATAGGGGCTAATTGCTTCCAGACAACAGGCCAGAAACACCATACAGCAGGTCTCTGCTGTCCATCTCTTCTCTACCCTTTATTTAAGAGTTCCGTCAATAGCCATTTGATACCCAGCATTGCCAACCATCCTCATCCTCCTGTGTCTTCATCCTTTGCCCCTGACTGGCATGACTGACCTCAGTGAGCAGCAGGCATGCGAGGAAGAAGAAGATTATGGTAATGATGAAAATGTAACTCTTCAGAGGGAACCACGGACCACTTGCCTTCAAAGGTTTGCACCCCTATCTGCAGTCTCATGGATGAAGCAGCAGCGATGTCTTAGAACAGCAACCCACCTTAAAACCAACCAAAAATAATCAGGGCATTGCGAGGTTCAGTCTGATGTTATATTGATCAAAACCTCAGTTATCTGTTGACTTTTATGTTTAAAAGGAATTAATGTCCCAGCTGTCAAGAAGCCACTATCTGCTCCATTTGACCATCCTGATCCTGCCTCCCCAACTTCAACTCCTTGTGTCCCTGTGTATTCAGACTCCGTGGATTACTTAGGGCCCTGCATGCATAGCTGTTGTCCTGCTCCCCGCCATTTTATTAATCCACAATATTTTTGCTCTGCCAAATCCTTGTTTCACTTTTCAGGAATGCCTGTTCAGTGGAGAGCAGCATCTGGCTGTACATGTGCTATCTGCCTTCTCCCACTTCATCCCACAAGAAGAGAAAAGTCCTGGTTATGCACAGTCACTGACAGACATTTCAAGACAGAATTTCATGATTTACCTAGCAGATGCATTGTAGATAATCTGTGATTTTAAATTGGCTGTAACACTTATGCTAGTTAGAAAATGACATGAAAGTTCTCAGCTCAGAGTGGTTCAGATTCACTGCTGGAATAAAGAAATCCCTCTGTTTTTGAAGGATGATGATTGTTTTACCTTTAAACACACTCCTTCCTCTCTAGGGCTGTGTTGGTGGGAAAGTTGTTTGGCATGAGTGTAGTAGAGTTATTGTTCCATCCTGCCTTTTCTGGAACAGCTCTTCCTGTGGACAACTTAATTCAAAACAAGATTTCAAAGTGGAATAATTATAATCACTTTCTTTCAAGTTAAATTTTACTGATGTAGGTGCAGCAGAGTAGATCTACCATGTAGGTGAAGCCTCAGTGTGTGCTTGCAGTTCTTGCAATTCTAGGACCAAAATCTGTTTGGTTGATTTTCTCACTAATTTCCTAAGATATTCATACTCTTGATTCTTGCCAGGTTTTCCAAAATTAAGAAGGCCTTGCTCTGTCTAGGTTATCTTACTCTGTAGTGTAAAATATGTGATATTCAGTGATCTCAACATTGTAGTCTTGACATTCTCCGGAGTGATGACTTTTGCCTAGCTACAAAATAACTTTTCTCTCTCTTTCTCACAAGAATAACATCAAGCTTTTGTCATTTGTTTTTGTTCTTCCTCTGTCTAGACAGGCTCTTTAGCTAAGTGGTGTGATTTTGTTTATCTCTAATTTCAACAGCAGAGTCACATTTCCCTCCTCCCTACCTCTTGTAAATAGGGTTTTGTTTACCACTGTCTGTTCTTTTGGTGACAAAAGCCACATACTGTCATTAGTTCACAAACATTTAATTATGTTGCCTAGAGCAGATGGAAAACCACCCTCAGGACCTAGGGAGCAGGTCAATAGAATCTGAAATCCTTCCATCTTTCTTTTATTTTGCCTCCTCCGTATCCACTTCAGCAGCTCTTTAGCACCAGGTTGAACAAGTGTGCAGAGTATTTACACTTCCATGTGTGACTCTTCCCTTATTTTATTAAATGACCTTATGGCTGAAGAACTCCCTTGTCACTTTAGTTTGATTTATCACAGCAGGACATCCCTTGATGGGTGAACTCCCAAGAGGACTTCAATAGTCTCTGGAGGTGAGTAGCAGGTGGCCTGATGCTTTGCCATGCGTGGCAACTCTCGCCGTGGTTTCTTCTCTCTGAAGAAACTCATCAGCCCAGCTTGATGTTCCTTACTTATCTGCCTATTCAAATATACCTTAATGGATTTAATTCAGGCTTCCAGCCTGGCAGCCCTTTGCTATCTTCTAATCTTTGCCTTCATCTGGCAATCTGTTTACAAGCCTCAATACACCACAGGACACAGTGTGGGCATTATGGGGTTTTCCTTTGAAAAGTCTGAGCATTAATATGTTTATAATATAAACAAACAAATAGAAAAATATAGACAGATAGACAGATTTAAATGTCATAGTACAAATCAGCAAGCAGCAAGTCTTGATTTAAACTGACAATTTACACTTCTTTTCTCTCTGTTCTTTTCAACTGGTTTTGTCGTGCTGCTTCTCATTCATAGGTAATATGTTGATTTACAAGGTAGAAACAACCTTGCATTAAAGTTGGAATGTATTTTTATTAAGCAATAAAACTGACTGTTATACAAAATATTTAACCTAATATATCTAGCCATAGCTGATAAAAATTTGCTTTTCTTGTCTTTTGTATTTTGTGTCAGATAGGAAATGGTGAATAGAGCATTGGTATTGATGCTTGAGCATGATTCATTTTTCTTGTCATCTTCATCAAGTTATACTTGGATGAAAACTGGAATTTTATTAAAATACACGGGAAACTGCCATCTAAAATAGCAATGCCGAAAAATACAGGAGGAAAAAGCAGGCTTATTGCAACATATTTTGCATAAACTTGGTTTATGAAATGATGAATCCAGTAACTTCCTCATCACTCACCTCTGGGCAGGGCGAGGTTTTAAACCTTGTTTTTTTGGGGTAGTTGCAGGTGTGGAAAATCTCTTGCTGATACATGGGATTGCTGGGTTTATTGCTAGCATGTCACAATGCAACCGCTGCTGGTGTGACCTGCTTTGGTACAAAACGAGGGCAAGGTGGCCTGACGTGGGTGACTTCATTGTTTCCTGAACGTACACATTATCTTAATGCCTATCCGTGCATTAACCCCGCGTGTATAGGAGCTGAGGGGACTTAATGCATAGGTGGCACAGCACTAATTGTAATGAAGGCAGCTCCCTGAGAGAGAGAGGGAGATGGAGAAACCATCTGTCACAATCCGGTTTGTCCCACTGAAGAGGAGAGCACCTGGCCACGTGAGCCATTTATCAGGGACCAGGTGTACTTGTTACCAGTATGAAATATCAAACCACTCAGAGCTTGGAAAGTTTTCCCATTCCCAGGTACAACACACATTAGTTTTAGGGAAGAACTCCAGTGTCCTTGAGAGCCTCTGTGCTCCACAGGTGTCCTCACTGTACCTAGTGACTCCTGTTGCAACAGTACTGAGGTGAGCCCTGGACAGAATTTAGCATCCTTGCCTTAGGTTCTGCTTTCCCTGGAGCATGAAGACAAGTGGTTGTTTGTGCAGGAGACGCAGAACACTCCAGGAGATCTTGCAGTCCAAACCATTGGTGGGTCAATTCAGCTGGGTTTGCTGGAGCCTTGGATTGAGGGTAAATTTTTTTGAAGCAAGCTCTGAAATCCTGGGTTTGATCCAAATAGGTCAGAAGAAGAACACTAGTTTTTCCTGTTTTATTTTTTTCTTTCCAAACACTACTCAGTTTGACAGCTTTGAAGAAACTGCTCATGAAACTGGTTGGTCTGCTGGATCCACTCTCTATCTGCAGAGAGTCCAGCGAGATTCCCAGCTTTTAGACATAAGAACTCTGTTCCAAGGCATGTAACAACTCTTGCTGGTTCGCTGGCTTGATTTCCCTTAAAATGTCATCCCCAAACACGCTACTTGATCATTTATAAATTTATAGATTAAATGGTATTTTTAAGGACTTTTATTATGAGTAGTCTTTTTTTTTTTCTGTTGGGAAAAAATTCCCCCTTCCCATTTCTGGATTTACAGATTAAAAGAATTCAGTGTCCAAACTGTGAGGATTTCAAAGAGCTGGCAAGGTCTGAGTTACACTTTCCACTGCAGCAGCAACTTGGCTCCTTTGCAGACGGAGCAGGCGAGCACAGGGGGCCCCTAATGACAGCAGGATGATCCTGGTGAGCCCAAGCAGGGGGTCAGGTGCCAGGGATGCAAGGGGCAAGTGGCTGGGGTGACTTGGTGTGAGGATGCAAAGTGGCTTAAGCAGGAAGCTGTGAAGAGCTGTGGCCATGGCAAACAGCCACGACCAAGGGCAGTGAGGCCTTTTCCAGCAAAGAAGCTCCTGAACCCGGGGGCCTGGCTTTAACAGAGCATGACTGGAAATGGTGGGGAGCAGCAGCATCCAACCAGTTCCAAGTGCATGACTGCTGCTTGAGGCATACCACAGGCACGTGGATCCTCGCTGTGTGCTTTCTGGCACTGCCCCTTAAGGGAAGCAGAGTAGCCTAACTCTGTCCATTCCTTAGTATGTGATTACATGGACATATTATCACCATACTTTCTGATTTTCCCATTCTTGTCCCTCCTTGTCCACTCTTTCCTTCCTCTTTCTATAATTTTTTTTCTCCTCCCCCCGTTCATATTTTCTCATATTTTCTTTTCAGCGATTCTTTTACTTTCTCTGAATCACTTTCATTTCTTTCTGCTTCATCTTTCTCCTTTCAAATGTATGCAAAGGATATAAAGGTATTTCCTCACATCTCTTCCAGCTGGACTTGGTATGTTTGACGTTGCCTCATGAGTGGGAGTGTGGCCTAATCTATGTAGAAAGGGAAAGTAATGTAGTCACTGCAAGCTGAGCAGCTTGAACACACAGGTGATCTATGGATCAATGGAGAACTTCCTTCCCTGTAACAGGTGGCAAGAGTGACATAGCTTGTTTTACTAGCTTGATTACATACAGTAATCATTAGAGTTTATTGGTGATTAGAGTTTTGTTGATAGAAGCTGTGGTTGGCTGGTGCCTTTGAAAATCAGCTTATTTATTTTGGTATCTAAATACGGACTTGAAAATTTTGGCCAAGGCAATTTCCTCAAGGTCATAATCCTGACTCAGGGACAGAACTGTGAAGAGAGCCCGGATGTTTTCAGCTCTCCTTTCCTACTGTTATTATGTACAGTTTCAGTACAGCAGATGTTTATGTTTAGGTTCACTAAAGTAGATGTTTATATGTTCAGGTTATATATCAAATTATGATAGAGTGAGTGAGTGGTCAGAATTAATCTGGGAGAAGTTAAGAGCAGGTCCTGTAAAGAGGCATGGTTTCTGGAATGAGGTGAACTCCAGGATGGAAGAAAGGATCGGTGTTACGTGGGAACACCTAGGCAAACTATTCCTGCCTTCACAACATGGTGCACCTTTTCTTTCATGCCCTGTCTGGGTCAGTTCCTGGATCTGTACAGGCACAGCTAAGAGAGCAGGTGCTGCATGCAGAGCCCTGGGATGAGCAGACCTAAGGTTTAAGGCCCCAAATTGCCGAATGTTCTGGGCAACAGTGAGCCAGGTTGATTGTAATTCCTTTACACTGTAGTTCCTGTGAAGATTAGAAGAGTTTCATATATCAGTGTAAGACCTTGAACTTATTCAAATTATCATAGTGAGAGCATTTCTCAGAGGACATGAAATTGTGTTAAGGAACCAGCTCCCATCCACTTAGGAAAGAAGACAACTGTGTTCTGTTAGTGCTGTGGTTTCTAGATCAGTTTTAAGGCAAGCCCAAGCAATAGCATATTTTCATGTCCTATTATGGATCACAGCATTTTCTCATTTAGGACAGCAAGTGTTCAACAGCTTACCAGCCTGGGAACATGGTGAAGGCCAGAGGTAAGCTTTCCTACTGCAAGAGACTGAAAACAAATCAAACAGTGAAGCCTTCAAAGAGTTTTAAGAGCCTGTTTTCTGGGTCTGCTTCACATAATGATTTTCAGATTCCTTCTATTGGATTTGCAGAAACTGGATTTCCTTGAGAACACCGTTTTTGTGTAATCTGCCACTGAGGTGTTCCAACAGATCTGGTCAAAATGATCAAGTATTTCAAATTAATTCTCAGGTCATCTATGCCTCTGCTCAAATTGTAGTAATTATTTCTAGTTTTTCTGTCACAGGGTAAAATATTCCTTGCTCTATTTTAGAATCAAAGCAGAGAAAAGGGACTAAGCACCCAAGTTTTGCTCAATGAAAAATGGATTCTAAATTCCTCTTTGTACCTTTGAAAAATCTTCTCTATATGTGTGATTTGTCAAAAGACCCTGAATTCTGCTCTGGCAGCTGCTGAAGCTAAGAGCCATGCTGCATAGATAAAATAAATTTTAGTCACCGTGTCTTTAGTTATTCAGCCTGGAAAGCTGACAGATGCCAGCTTCAAATGCATGGCATTTCCTGCAGAGTCACATGTCAAAGCCAAAATGAAGGTTCAGAAATGCATTTGGTTGCTATGTGGAAATGTTGGCCATTCCTGGATTAATGGTTTTGAATAAGCAAATGGTGAGGTAAGAAAAGGAGGAAAAAAACCCCAACAACCGAAGTTTGTGTTTCACGCTTTAAGCGACCTGGCCAAGTGTGGCTAAATTCCCTTTTAAAATCAAATGACCATGATGCATCTCCCAGGGTGCTGCAGTATGAATGCTAAAAGGATTAAAACGAGTCAGGTCACAGAGCTTTATTTTTTGCTCTTTTAAGGGCTATGTTATATCTGAGACCTTATACTCCTTCTTTACAAAGATATGAGTGCATAGCAGGAAATTACATAATTTAACCTGTGCCATGAAGTAAAATACCATTTTCTGTTCTGTTTTCGAACCAAATACACAAAAACCAGTGTTTCCTTCATTTATTTTCTGCTGAATTATTTTTAATTAAAGAGTAATAACATTCAAAAGTGTTACAAATCAATACCATGATAATACAAATATGTAAATGAAAACAGCTTTGTAGTAACTGCTTGAGTAGGAGCAGTCTATCCACACACCCTCCTTTCTGAATATTACAGCATTATTTGAAAACAAAAGAAAATTAGAGGGCTATTTTGATATTTGTTTTTGTGCAATTCTCGAAGGTGTAACAAAGTACCCAATCTAGACAGAAGGGGAATGGAATGAACAGGGTAAATAATAAATCACCACTAATAGTAACCAGCTCACCAGATTTTAAGAAAGAGTTAATGATTTTAAATTTTAGTAACAGATCTAAAATCTTTTAAAATGCATTTCAAATAAACTACAGGCCTTTTTGACCATTCTCTGAAGAGATGTCAGCACTCTGAGGACAAAGAAAAGCTTCCTGCAAAAGTTCAGTGCAGTGTTTAGAGCCAGGCGAGCCTGCCTCTTTCTGTTTAAAAAGAATGAACATGAAGCATCAGGATGAGGGATTGAAGTCTGATCCAGATGATAATTTCCGAGATTATTTTGTATCTCTTGAAACTCCTGCCTCCCCTGGAAGCCTCTCAGACATCTTCTCCCAGTATGAGCACAGCTCACCCAGAGCTCAGACAGGCAGGCCTGGTGTTGTTGCTGGGCCCATTCAGAACTCTACCTCACCACCCTTTTGATCACAGCACTAAAGTGCTGTTAACATCAAGGACAAAAGCCATGTGCAAGTAATTATTTTTGAAACTGAATATATCTAAGTTCCATGGTGTAAAACCCACTGACATGCAATAGCCCCACAGTCACTTCAGCAGCAGATGTTACAGATGGAAAACAACCATGTGAGTAGTTCAGCTCGTTTTCCTGTCGTTGCAGGTATCTTTTTGCCAATCAGTAGGTTTGCTAAGACACTGCCCAAGCTAATTTTGGATATCTCAGTGAGGACTAGCAGAAGCCTTTGGGCAGCTGCTTTTCACTCTATCTGATGTACCAGATTAGAGAAATCTAAACTATTTATCAATTCTGTCTTGTCATCTCTGTGTGTGTTAATTTTGCCTTCTACAATCTTGCATTGGGTTTTGTAATTTTCTGTGCAATTAACAGCCATTTTTAGAGGTTTTTGCACTCCACTAACAAATTACTGCTTTGCACAACAGCTCATCGTTTTCAGCGGAAGAGCTCGCTTTTAGGTCTCCCTCATCTTGGCCTTTCATCCCTATTTTTGGCCTTTAGAAAAAAAATATCTTCCAGCAAGGTTAGTAATGCAAATTATTCAACTTGCATTAAAACATACTTCATAATCTTTCTGCCTTTACAGCTTCTCCTGGTAATAGGAATAAATTACAGCTGCTAGAAAACAGTGTCATTCTTTCTCTATCCATCTGAGTTGGGGAAAAGTGATTCATTTTCTCTCTTTCTTAGCAAAAGAGGACAGTCTGTTCAGTGAAGTGAAAGTTATCAGAGCTAAAATTAACTGGAGGAAATACAATCCATAATTAAGCCAGGTTGCTCACTGCCACAGATGCAGTATGAATAGTATTCCAACTGTATTAGCATGACAGGAAAACGGAGACATCACTCAGTTTTTGGAATGCCAATTGCCACACAAACTTTCTGATCAGAAATTAAGTGGTGTTCCCACAGAATTCAGCTATTCCTCGGTAATTAGGACATTCCTTTATGAAGTGGACTGTGGTGTAAAGCAAGCAATTTAGGGCTGTATGCTTATTTATCTGATTCAACCACATTAGCTAAATGTCAGTGTTTTTGCCAGCAACCTTTGCTGCAGCCATCAGAGTGGTGACAAGTCCTGCTTCCTCAGCTACAAACAAGGAACAGACTGGGGTGGTGGGGAGGAGACTGGTGAAGGCATAGAAAATGCTGTATTTAAACAGTTGTGTTTGCTCTTCTGTCAAAAAAGAAATATCTTGAAGATCTCCTTTCTGCCAGAACACTGGCACTTTGCAAACGCTGCCAACACAAACCCTGCGAGTGAGCCAGCTGACATCAGCTGACCAAGGACATTGGGGGACTTTGGACATTTCATCCATTCCTCCCCAGACAGACAGCCTTTTGTGCTGGCCATCTGACCAAAACAAGCTCATGAGTAGAAGCAGAAGCTGCCTATGGAAGATGTGCTTATGTCAGTGCAATCTGAGATACACAGCACCAGAATTTACACGAATCCAGCTCACGATCAAACCAGGTTTGCAGTATCTCTCTCAGATAAAATTTAGTTTAGTGTACTGGACACATTGTGGGATAAATGCATGAGGAAACATTATCCCCAGTGCTGCCTGGGGCTTCACCACCAGCATTTGTGAGAAGAACCCAATATGATGTGATCTTTCAGATATTTCCATTGGAGATGGCCAGTTCAGTCTGGCCTATACTGGTGATGAGGGAAAACAGTCTCACATCCCTGCCTAGATGAAATGAGCTGGATGATTTCTGTATAGCTCAAGCAGGTGATTGTTTGGACCACAAAAGTTGCTACTGAAACTGGCTCCTCAGCAGGAGAGTAAACACTAAGGACTGAGGCTGTGGTTGCAGCATCTTGGGAATGAGATCTGTGCACTCAGGTCAGAGCAACCACAATTCATCTCAGACACGAGACATGAAGTTCTATTTCCCAGAGTCAAGTTAGCCAGAGCTCACAACACAGATCTAGAGTCCCTTTTATGACTTTATACCCACTGGAAGGGCGGAGTGAATGCATGGGAGGCAGGTAATTCAGGCGATACCTGATTGAGCACAAAGCCTTTTGGCACAAAAATTAACACGGGTGGTTCAGCCTGGAGGAGAGAAGAGCTCCTGGGAGACCTTAGAGCACCTTCTAAATACCTAGAGGAGACTTACAAGGGACCTGGAGAAGGACTTTTCACAAGGGCATGTAGTGATAGGACAAGAGGGAATGGCTTCAAAGTGACAGAGGGAAGGGTTAGATTCAATATTAGGAGAAAGTTCTTTACTGTGAGGATGGTGAGGTGCTGGAAAAGGCTGTCCAGAGAAGTTGTAGATGCCCATCCCTGGAAGTGTTCAAGGCCAGGCTTAACAGGGCTTTGAGCAGGGTTTGGTGAGCTCCATGCTCTCTGTCTAGACCTGTTTGACTCAGGGCTAGTCCCTGCAGAAGAATAGAGGCCCCACCACCAACACAGGCCATGGCAGCCAAGAAAGAAGCTACAGATTCATGTGAAATCCCACTTAAAGGTGTGTAGCCTGGGTTTGCTGGTGGGAATAATCAGTTTGAAGCACAGTTGGGTAGCTGGTGGGTGCATGGGTGAGGCAGTGAGAGGGACATGCCTTCATGCACAGCCTGCAATTTACATCCAATTTCAAAGCCTCTAACCCGTCTCTTCACATGACCAGCCTCTTCTGCAGTGTTTTGTTAGCTTGGTGCTCTTGAGGCTGAAAAAGAATATGAAACAGAACATGTACTTGAGTTCTTTTTTAACTTGGCATGTTTATACCTGCATCTTAACCACTCCTATTTTTACTTCTACATTCCTAGGTTCAGAAGGCCCTGACTTTGGGGAAAAACAGGCCAAAATCTGCTTAGAGTTGTGCTCCCATCTCCCTATGACAAATGTGTTGCACAAACGTGGGCACTTCTTGGAGCACACAGAAATTGTTGCTTTTCACATCACTCAAGCAAGGGCTGTTTTAGTATGGGCCCAGCTGCAGTACAGAAGAGTTATGTCCACGGCAATTGAAATCTTGAAAAGTTTAATATTCAGACCCTCAATACTGCAAATACATTTCAAATATTCTTGTTTCCCAGCATAATAGCTACATAATTGGGGTAAGCCTTTCACACTTTCTCTTTGATCCCACTGGATTTACCAAAAATCATTGCACAGGTGTGCCCAGCAAATGTCTTACAGAACTGCTTGTAACAAAATTAAAAGCTTAAATATAGAGATTCTCTCTCCACTAAGTACTGGCTTTTATTAAAACTGGGAGTTGCTCATACTTCATCCCTTGCAGTCTCTTTGAATCCTCTGTTTGACATTTCAAAAGTGCCATGCAGGTTCTAATACACATTACACAGAAAGAGCTATTATAAAATTCCTGACTTTTTCTTGTTTGCACGACAAAGAGGGAATGGCAAATCCTTCAATTGGACCAGATAATCACTCTCCTGTGAAAAGCCTGCAATACACATCCTCTGTTTTCTTCTTAGCTGAGCTTCAACTGTGTTTGGTCAATAATTTTATTTTGGGCGTGAAGCCCATAAATCACCTTCCAATACACATTGGACAGTGGTTACAGGAGGTGGATTTGGCATCAGCCACAGGAGAAATCACATCCGGATACCGGAAATCTGGGTGCTGCTGGAGCAATCAGACATTTTCATTTCACATTGTCGTGGTCTGTTGAAGAGCACTCACTGTAGAGCGGGACCACTCTCTAGAGCAAAGACTAATTGGATGGATAAATAATTACGGGGCCATGTCTTCTGACATAAGAGAGAGACTGTTACAAATCCACGGACTGCAGTTTTATCCAGGTGACCATATAAACATAACAAATTCCCTGCTGGAATGGAGCTGGCCAACACTTAGAGAGCCCATCTGCAGAAAACTTTGTCAGCCACCTGAACATTGCTCAGGTGCAGTTTCCAAGCCTCTGACACAGCTTGTTGCGTGACCAGTTCTTCTTCCCCAGCCCCTGGGAATCAGTAATATGCCATTTGGCTGGGGAGACAGTCCTGAGGGAAGAGCTGGGTGTGTGGAGCTTTCCTAAAGGGCAGAGGGGTCACAAAGGTTTCAGGAAAAACCCTTCCCTCCTCTTATTCTCAAGAGCAAGGAATATTTGACATGAGCTGGGGTTGAAGCAGTCAGATGAAGTGGATATTTTTCACTGCTGTTTGTGTCTTGGGAACGGATGTATTTTGAACTAATATACAAATACATGTCTAAAATTCGTCTCCAGAGAAAGATGCTACACAAAGTGCAGGATTAAAGAATGCACTGCCTTGGGCCATGCACAAGCCGTTACTTTGTAGCCCTTTCCATTTTCGTCTTAAAACTCAATTGAGCTAAATAAGGTGCCCTTTCAACATCTAACAGAGGCTTTATCATGTTTAAGGAGGCAAGTTTCTTAAAAGGTTGTAAAGACAAAGTGAGCAGTAACAGAAGTGTTGAGTGGGGCTCCTTCAGACGTCTTTATTGCCTTCCCCTGAGTACAAAACAGGCTGCCTCCCTCGGCTGACACTTGTTTTAATGAGGGATGAGCCACAACGGGGTGATTTTGTACAAGTTCATTACATCGCATCCTCCAGCCAGACGGTCCTCAGGGCACACCATTCAGCCTGGGCGCTGGATGAAACCGCCCCGATTTTAAATCATTTACAGAGACATATAAAATCCAAAGGGCCTTTGATGCTGAAGACATTTGTATGTAGGCTCAGGTATGTGGCTGCTGGAGAGGATGAGAATCCGCCCCAAGTGCCATGCTCCTTCATGCTTTTATCATTCACATTTTATGTCTTCAATTCAATTCTCCTGGGACTGATGCCAAAAATAGATTTCCACATCTTATGCCAGCAAAGGCCAGGGAAGAAAAGGGTGTAAGTTTCGAGTTTAAATGTTACAAGGTGGACATCCAGCCTCCCCACCCCAGCCTTCAGGTCAGCTTCACTCTCCAGAGCCAGTGCTATATTGTGGCTGTTAACAGCATTCAGAATACTGATATTCTTCACCCATGTTGGGGAATAGTGCTGTGGTTTCTCATGTTCACTGAGAAGTGATCTGCCTTTACATAAAGCCTTCTTCTTTTAAGCATGATTATTATGAAACCCACAGGAATCCATAAAGAGTAATGGGACGCTTTTCTAAAATGTCACACCCGTACATCTTCCACCTTCCATGATTCAGAAGCAGCATAAAAGGCCATAAATCATTCAACTGCTGTGATTCACTGCCCTGATTCATACACTTGATACAAATACTCAGAGATCAAAGTGGAACCTAACACCCCCCACCAAAGATTTAAATGATTTTTCAACGCTTGTCATAAAAATGGACTTCCAGCTAAAGTTAAAGCTTCTCCTGACTGATATTGGCTGTTTTAGGCAGCAAGTTCTCTGCAGTAAAGATTGATGCTTCTTTTAAGAATCATATGTCATAGTACATAAAGCAGTGTATTCTGCAGGTGTGCTTCCTCCCTAGCGAGGCTGAACAGGGGACACTGATTGCTCAAGGGGCTTCTGGGCAAATATTTACAAGGAATTAAAAAACAATGGAAATTTCTTGCCCGTGCAGGACTCTGGGAGCCCCTAAACCTTCTTGTATTAACTTTGCAGTGGATGAAGGTGTTAAACTGGCATGTGTCTACCAACAGGGGAGTGATCCTTTTAAGTCCTTTGCTTCGTCCCCACTTGTGAAATTTGTTGTGCCAGTGGGACGAGGCTGGCTATAAAACCCCGGCACTGGGGACCTCCATCCATCTCGGGCAGCCTGCCAGCACATCTCTGCCGAGAGCAGCCCCAGGGAGATCGCCCCCTTCATCTCTGCCGGGCAGGGAACTGCTTCTCTGACGGAGGAGGATGGACCTGAGATGTGCCGGGATGCTTTGCGTGCTCTGCCTCGTCCTCACGGTCCGAGCGTTTACCCAGGAAGGGCTCAAGGAGGTGGTGCTGAAGCAGCTGGGGCTGTCTGAGGTCCCCAAACTTCATAAGAGAGACTTGGTGGATCTGGTTATCCCGGAGCACATCAAGAACAAGTACATGTCCATGCTGAAGCGGCAGAGGGTGAAGCGCCGAGCTCTGCCGAGCCTGGCTGGCATCCTCAGGGGAATCCCGGGACACACAGGTAAGGCTTCTGCTGCTGGGAGCATCCCGAGCATCCTGCTGCCGCAAGGGGAATCTGCCAGGGCTCTCCCGGCCGGCCGCAGGATGGGCAGAGGCAAACCCCCCGAGGGGAAGGGGGAATGAGGGTCGGGTTTGGTTTCAAAGCTCAGCTGGGCAGAAGAGGTGAATGCAACAGCATCTTAAAGATTAACAAGCACTCTTTGCACCTGGAGAGGGGGTCCCGCTGTCCTTCCAAAGGGCAGGATGCTGCTAGAGCTTGATAGAAGCCTTGGTACCCTGGGAACAGTCTGGGCAGGTGGGGGGAAAAGAAGTGCAGGCCATGCAGGTTTTGGGTCAAATCTACAGCAAGTCCTCTAATAGGAATCACACCCATTGGAGGATGTTTTACTTTCTCTCATCTCTTTTTTGTTTAGTTTTTTTTTTTACAGGAAAAATTATTAAGGAGGAAAATAGCCCCACAGATACAGTGGTGGCTGTACAAGGGCACTTAGAGCTTATTTTGCTTTCAAAGGACATACGCAGCACCCTGGGCAGCAAATGAAAATACTTTTTCATTCCAAGTGGTGCCGTTTCCTGCTTTCATGCCCAGCACTGGCACAGAGATGCACACCTTTTGAGGTCTGCTCACTTTGGGGTCATATTGAGTCAGAGATTTCAGAGATTTCGTTCTTCCAGGTTGCAAAAACTCAGACACAGAGGAGAATAATTAGGGCGTTTGCAAGACACTGATTCAAGTATGCATTAGAAAAGGTGTGTTTAGTGGCTGTCTCTGCCACAAGGGCTCTGACTGGGGGCATAGAAGGAGTGTGTTGTGATGATAATTGTGCATGAAATGTGGTGGCTTTGCTCAGCAGGATGGCAGTGACAGGCCATCTTTTCTGTCCCCAACTGCACAGGTCTGACAGGAGAAGTTCTCTACTCCGACACAACCACACGCCAGAAGCTGATGTTTGACATGGAGGGCAGAATACCTAAAAACAGCGAGGTCACAATGGCTGAACTGAAACTCTTCAAAAAGCCTCTGGACAGAGCAGACCTGCCTGCCAAGCAGCCTCACAGGCCTGTCTCCAATGCCAGAGTCAGCGTGTACTGGGTGCAGCGGCTGCACGATGGTGCCAACAGGACCTCCCTGATAGATTCCAGGTAAGAAAGGGGCCTCTCTTGAATGCAGGGCTCTGATTAGAGAGTTTGGGTCCTCTGGGGTGCATTTGGGTATGATATGGCTGTGCCTCAGCTCAATCTGATGGGGTTACGTCTGTACAACCAGGTTGTATGGCCTCTAAATCAAGAAAGAGATTGTAAGCGGAGATATTATGCTAAAATGGCAATATATGATGATTCTTTGAAAAAATCTATTTCTGTATCAAATTATGCCATGCACTGGTAAGTCTTCCCCTCTAAAATCCCCCACTTGGTTCAATTCTCTGTCACTAACTCAAGTGGGTTTCTGGCTGCTGGTATTCTTTCCACCAACCATTTCATTAGCTGGTTTAAATAGGTAAACTATGTAAAAAACATCTGATTCTGTAGCCATGAGCTCTGTGAAAGTTTTACAATCCTTGAAGGCAGAATGAGACATGAAACCTGGGTAGATAGAAACTTATGGCCCTAATGCAGTTTGGACAGGAGCAGGTGGGAGCCTGGTGCTCACCAGGCTGTTGTCATCAATACTGAGACTGCACATGATCCTGCACCACCTTATTTTTTGTATGAGCATGTAGAGAGGGCTTTTTTTTACCTTTCGGTGTCTGTTAGATCTGCATGCTTCTCTTTGAGGTGGCAATTAACTGCCGTGGGTGCTTGCCCAGAGCAAAAATGATCATGTAATCAAGGCATGTGACAATCTGCAGGAAATAAATTATTCTGCTGCACTGATAGCGCTGTGAGCCCGGGGTTTATCTGATGGGCTTTTCTAATGCCAAGCCCTTGTCACACAGGCTGGTTCCTATACGTGAGTCGGGCTGGAAGAGCTTTGATGTGACCCAGGCTGTACATTATTGGCTGCGAAACAAGAGGCGGGAGCCGATGTTCCTGGAGGTGTGGATCGAAGGGGAAAGGGTGGGCAGCTACGCCTCGGAAATGGCCAAAGCCGTGCGCTTCACCTCACAGGATCCCAAGGATAAAGCCCTAGGCAAGCCTGAGCTGGTGCTTTACACCCTCAACTTGGATGACTATGGGTATGTATGAAGCCTAAATCTGTAGTGTCTCTGGTGCAATTTTGTCCCTGAATTATTGGGGGGGGGGGGGGGGGGACGCTCTTACCCTCGCAAGTGTTTACCAGCTGTGGACAGGGAAGTTATAAAGCTGCTGCCGAATCACACCTCTTGTCTTCCCATATCTGTTGTCTGAATACTCAGACGAACCCTGAGCATGGCCCAAGTTCCACGTCTCAGAGCCCACCCCTGCTATTAACAGCGGGGATTATTTCTCCCGCTTCCCAGTGTCCGGTTACAGCACCCATTCCTATTTCTCCCTCGGTGTCCAGGAGCCCTGGGGACTGCAGGGAGGAGGCGGCGATGGGGAAATCCACCTGCTGCCGGCAGAAACACTACATCAGCTTCCGCGAGCTGCCGTGGGCGCAGCACTGGATCCTGGAGCCGGCGGGGTTCCAGGCGTACCGCTGCTCCGGGAGCTGCCTGCAGCTCCCCCGCGCCCTGCGCCGCCTCGGCTCCGGGCAGCGCTCCTGCGCCGTGGCCGGGAGCTCCGCTCTGCCCATCCTCTACCTCGTCAAGAGGGGCAACCGCACCGAGATTGAGGCGGCCGAGTTCCCCGACATGATCGTGGAGAGATGCAGCTGCGTCACGGACGGCGTGCCGCTGGTGTGACAAATGGGTGGCCTGGGGTGTCACCCGTTCATTCCCCGCAGCCCCGCCGAGAGCCAGCCCGGCCCCCAGCCCCGGGGCCAGCGATGAAGGTCCTGGGGCAAACCTGCCTGCAAGGGTCAGCAGCAGCTGAGACCCTGCTGCCCTGCAGAGAGGGTGCACTCAGAGGCACTGTCCTTGTAGATGGGCTCAGAGGAGTGTGCGTTTCACGTCTGTGAGGGGTGCCTAAGGAGCCTAGTGCTTCTCGGGGCCCCCTCCATGCCAGCTGAATTTCACTGAATTTATTTCAGTCCCCACCCTGGAGTATTGCAAAAAGCTCCAGGCAAAAGGAGTGCCCATCACCAGGTGAAGAACAAATGTGTGGGCTCAGCTTTTCATTCTTAGGCTGCTGGGTTTGGCCCTTGTCTGTCCAAGCTGTGTTTATGGTGAGCTGGAGAGCAGAAGCACTTACATGTATATAACCTCTACACACACACATGTACAGTGTATATGAATATATGTGTGTATTGTCTACATACTGGATATATACATATTGATTACATACATATATATGTCCATAAAATACTGCCTAGAGCTCAAAGGAACATATTTATGTGCATATATATTGCATGTATGTATACATATCTACATGCACATAAAATATTGTCTGAAACTCAAAGGATTATATTTTTGGCCCCTGCACCACGGGCTTAAAACAGTTTTAGGCAGAATTCAGAGTCCTGGAATCAACAGGAATATTAGGACTTAGGTTTGCTTGCATGAGTAACAGTTTGTTTTTCTGATTCTGTGTTACAGTTACTTCAGTTTTGGGATATTTTTGAAGTTGTGTGTGCTTTCAAAATCAAGGAAACAATAAAATACAAGTATTAAAGTAGCCATGTGTTTGCTTATATTTATTCTTATATCTTAAAGTGGAGGGGAAAAGATCTGTCCTACTTCTGAGAGTATCCAGTGCCCAGCTCCTATAAACATACACACAGTAACAGCTCTTCTCAGCTACCTGTGTGATCCCACCTGCTCCTGGTGAAGCTTGTCTGCTCCCCCAGGGCCAGGGACTGGGCTGGATCAGCAGGCAGAGGAGAGCCTACACTGCCAGTGCTTCATCCTGAGCTGCTGCAGAATTTAATCCAACACTTTTCTAAACAGAAAACCTAGAATCTTATCTGCCAGCAGGAGGTGATGCTCTCCTGTTGAGCTGCAGCGGTGACGGAACCTGCAGGGGTCAGCTGTAGTGCAGGAAGGGAGGAGCTGCCTCCCGCCCCCTTCGTCTCCAGGTGAAGCGTTTTAACCCTGACCCTTCCTGCTGGACATCTGACTAACACATCCCCTGGAGAAACGCCATGATAATATAGTTTAATCCCTCTGTGAACTGTTCTGAACTGCTGGCCAGGGTGTCACCCATGCTAATGATTTCCACCTTCATGTCAGACTCCTCTCCTTGGTTCATAACCCACCAGGATAGCAGCGGCTCTAGGGATGAAACGTTTGCTGCTGACCATCTCTGTTGGTCGGTGGGATGTGGTCCCTGAGGCTCTGGTTGAAGCTGCTGCTGGTGCAAGGACTCTGAAATGTGTTTGTCTGGATAGACAGGGTGACCGTGGAAAAGAGGGACCTGTTGGACCCTGCAGTGGCTGTGTCATCCATCAGGAAAATGTGAGTGTTCCTGCTGCCCTGCAGGACCCCAAGTCTGAGGTCACCCAGGCACCTCTGCCATCACCTCGTGGGTAGGCTGGCACCTCTCACTTGTGTAAACACCTGTGGCAAAAGAGCTTTCAGGGGAGGAAAAAAGGCAAAAGCACGGATTCACCATTCACCAGCGCTGGGCTACAGCACCATGGGTGGCTGGAGTCAGAATGGGATGAGCCGGAATGATGTCTGGCCATTCCCTTCTCATGACTATGTAGCATCTATCTTAATGGCATTGGCATCCAGCCCCAAGTCCTCTCCACCCAGCTCGGGGCAGGGCATAGCCTGAAGGCCAGGAGCTCGGCTATCACCAGTAAGAACAAAGCCGATGGTTTAGCCACACATTGCGCCAGAAGAAGAAAGTGTTTGAGCTGGTTGCTGCCAGAGAATGAAGAGCATTGACCCTGGCTTCCTTCCAGCCTCTAGCACTTGAACTTCAGACATCATTCATCCTCCATCCTGGGAGAAATTCCATGCAGCGCAATTGGGGCAGGCTGTTGTGGGAATTGGGGAGCAGAGCATCACAGGAGCAGCGGGGTAGACGAGGCTCCTCCCCTCCACCAGGATCCTGTGCTGTGTCCAGAGCCCCTTACCCTGCGTCTGGCTGCCTTTGCTCGGGTGTCCTGTGGACATGAGGTACACAGACGCGAGCTGTGGGTCTGTGTGCATGTGTGTGACACCTGGAGGGTGGGGAGGGGGAGGCAGTGGCCAAGGAGACCCGGTGTTACTCTGGGGAGAACTGTGGGTGTTGCAGGACAGGGACAGGGTGCCAATCTGTGAGCTATACAGCCCTGCCTGCCCTGCTGCTGGCATGGACACTCGGATTTATTGCTGGGGAGCTGCACAGATGTCACAGGCATCTCTGCTGGGGCTGGTTTTGAGCTCACATTTGGATTGAAGCTCTCTACTTTTGGGGAGACAGGACACTACTCCTCTAAACTCAGGCTGGCTTTGCAATGAAAATGTTACAGACTTGGAGGCTGGGCTGATGTGGAGAAGGCTCCAGAGACTTCTACACTGCAAACTCCTGGGCAGAAGGCTGTGGATGAAATACTGCCACACTTGGGGCTTTTTCAGACATCGGCCCATGCTACAGAAAATTATCTCCCAGCCTGTCATCTTCAATCCAAGCTGCATTTGTTGTGACACCTTCTGCGTGGTACTTGCATGGGTACAACTTGTAATGCACACAAAGGCTGCCAAGCTGTCATGTTCTCCTTTCCGTCTGAGCAGCACCACTGTCTCCAAGGAAAGGCAGAGCAGCTCACATACCTGGCAGCAGCGTGGTTCAGCATTGTCATTGATGCTGTGCCGTAACAAAATAAAAGGGAAGAGCAGTGCAGGGGCGTAATGAACCACATATAGCCAGAAACAATTTGAAAAAACGGTGAGGTGATTTAAGGCAAAATCAGCATTAAACCATCGGGCCTCCTCCTGCACTGCTGAAAGCACACAGCACCCAGGTGCTGCTCGAGGAGCAGGAGGTGTGTGCTCTTCCTGTGGAGGACTTCAACAGCCCTGTTAGTGCCACACTCCAGGTTAGGCTCTCGTGTGAGTGTTCGCGTGGCAGTGCCTGAGCTAAAGCTTATCAGAAGTGTGAGCTTGTCATGAGTGTGACCTCTGGCTGGCCCTCAAGGAGTTACTCACAGGGTGACCTTTAAGGGCCTGCAGTAGATAATGGTGCTGGACGTGGGGTCTGGAGCTGCTCGTATCAGTCTCAGGAAAGCTTTCCTTAAGAGAGAGGCTTGGGCATGCCAGCAGCACTTTCTCTCTCCATTATCTCTACCCTTTATCTCCGTTCTAGGAGAGACAACAAAAGTTTCAAGCCACATTAAATGCCACTGCTAGCTGGGCTACATTGCCCTGTCTGATCTTTCCACTGTTACATTTAAATCAAGGTTGCTTTCCTATTTTCTCCCAAAATCTGTGAGAAGTTGCAGCTTTTCCTGGCTGGTGAGACCTTATTTCCTCTCCCTCTCTTGTTTTTCCCCTTTTGCACTTCACAGACTCCTACCAAGGGTGTCTGACACTTTGCCTTTCAGGGCAGCCTTCTAATTGCCTGTGTCAGTGGAAAGTCAGATGCCCAATCCACATTCCAGCAAAGGTGATAATCAGGGAGCTCCTTTGGCTTTGGCTGGCAACAGCTGGAGTCTGGGAAAGGGGAGCCCAGGGCAAACGGG
>VZRV01000144.1:784349-811003 GCA_013398115.1 Falcunculus frontatus
GGGGGGGGCAGGAGTTGCTGGGGATATGACAGAGATCCTGCAGGACTTTGATGTTTTTAGAGGACTTGAGCTCCTCTGTGCACTCCTGGAGCAGGTGCAGGAGAGCGGCGTGAACAACATCAGCACATTTCAGAAAAAAACAGAGTAAAAAGCTCATTGTGACTGCTGCCTCTGGCCTGTGCTCTGGAGATACTTGGGCACTCCAGAGCTGCTGGGGTGCTTTGGTTTCCTATGGTTAAACCAGCAGGTGCAGAATGGCCTAGAAGCAGTTTTTAATTACGGCAGGAGATAATAAATTATCTGAAGATAATGGGCATTGGAAAGTCATGTCAACAATACAGCTCTCAGAACTTTTTTTTGATGATTGTTAAATCAGGGTGGTTTTTTGTTTGTTTGGGGTTTTTATCCAAGCTATTTATTAATTTTGTTTTAAAGCTTCTCCTAAAGTTTATTTATGGGTTTTCTGTTTACATTTTTCCTTCTGATTTTCTCAGTTATGACAAATCTGCCTCTTAGAAAGCTTGGGGTGCCTGTACCCCCTTTGAAAGTCTGTTTTCCATTTGCTGAAAATGAATGCAATCAGTTCATAACTGTTACCTCCCAGGTGACTGCCAACTTCCAGCCCAGGGGAAGCTCTGTCACCCTTGGGAGGTCTCAGGTAGTTATGGATATGGTGGATACAGCATCTCACTGGCCATAAGGTGCCATCTATAACCATCAGACCTCAGAGAATTGTTTGGCTTGGAAATAACCTCCAGGATCATCGAGTCCAACCATTAACCCAGCACTGCCGAGCCCACCACTAAACCACGGCCCACATCTATCCAGCTTTAAAGCACCTCCAGGGATGGTGATTCAACCCCTCCCTGGGCAGCCAGTTCATGTTTCCACTGAGACGTGTAATGTTCCCAGCAGATGTTTCACCAGCTGGCTGGCTCCTTATAAACACTCCTCTCCTTTCTGTACAGCCCCGGCAGGTCCTTCAAGAGCTCCTTGCCCCTTTCTGCCCCGCAACTTTTGTGCAAATTCCTGATTCCTTGTGCCTGGTTAGAGGCACCCAGCGAAGGCAGCAGGAAGAAGCAGGACAGGCAGCTCGTGCATTCAGGCCACTGGGACACTTTCCAAGCAGGAACAGCTGCTGGCTCTAAACCCAGACTAACTCTCCTGGATTAGCTCAGCCTCTAGCAGTGCTGGAAAGCAGCGGTGCCTGTCCAGCCCCTCCTCTACAGCTGGAGGAGGTCAGAGTTGTCACCTCCCTCCCTTCAGGTGTCATTAGGCATGTTAATCTGCAAAGCCACCCTAATTGCTCAGCTGTAGCCAAAGCCAAGCCAGCTGAGGTGGCGGTGCTAACAGGGGTGCGGGCATTATTATTTCCAGTTAAATGTCTTGAAGGAAGATTTAGGATTTTAAAATAGCACCTTCCCAAGAATAGGCATCGCTACAAACAAACCTTTCAAATGCCAGCGTTCTCCAGAAAGCAAACTCTTGGATGAGTTGGGGGGGTGGATCAGAAGGACTGATCGTGACTGTTTCAGGAACAGCAGAACGGTGCAAAGGTGACCCAATGTCCCTGCTCCGCAGCAGCACCGTGTGCCTGCACCCGTGGGACTCGGGGCAGGTGCCCTGTGCCGAGGGGCGAGGCTTTGTCAGCGCTGCTGGAGCCGGGCACATCCCTCCGCGTCAGTCCAGTGCCACCTACAGCAGCGAGAGCAGAGGCTGCAGCACTCGGCAAACCAATGGAAGCAATTCCCGCACGCTCCAGCAAAATGGGTGTTCACAGGAGCGACTTTGGAGCAACTTGTAGTACCGTGCAGGTGAGGACAATGGAATTGAGCCTTTCGGTTGAAGGCCGGCAGCTGTTGTCGTGGCTGCTGGTGGTGATATTTCTAAACCTCCACCAGTCCTTTCCCTCTATGACCTGTCCTGGTCCCTGCTGGTTTGTGTATTAGATGTACTTATCTTTCCAGGGAAGAGATGGATCTGTATGAAGTGAGGAAAAGCCCTCCCTCGGGCTTGTGCCAGTGTTTTCACTGATTATTTTTTTCAGCCAGTAACTCTGAAATGCCAGTGAAACACGAGGCAGTGCTTAGGTGCTTGAAATAAATGCATTTAAAATGACACTTCAGGAGTGTGACTTCTCTAAGTCGCCCCACTTGCTTTTTGGGGAAGTGATTCCGTGGGAGAATGAACCTTTTCTCTGGGAAGATGTTCACAGTTTTGGTGCATTTACAACCAGAAACATCTTTGAAATCCAAAGCTACATAAATACTCAGGAGAAGACAGACACAGGCTGCAAAACTGCATTATCCTCTGGTCCTGGACTGGGAAGATCACCTCTATTCTGAGGCTATTCTCTCCTACAGAAATAGCCCATAGAACATTGGAACTGTTTCAGTTTTTTTTTCAGCTGTTGACTTTTCTGTTCTTGTCCAAATTCTTAAAAAGCTTCAAGCACTTCACCTACTTGTTTCTCTTCTGTTGAAGGATCAGTCCAAGTCCTGTTGTTATCCAGCTGTTTTCAAAAGGATACCCTTGGAGCATATGAAAGTCCTGAATTGTGACTGAGCACCCCTATGGCTTTCCAGACACAACAATGCTCCAGGCTAATCCTCAGTGTGGGAATATCCTAGAACAAGTGCTTGTTCCTTTTTAACTTAGCAGGAGCTAAATAAATCCCAAATAAATTTGCCTAATGTGGAGCTGGTTCAAGGTACAGCTCTTGTCCTCCAAGACAGATGTAGGGCATTTCTTTCAATTTTGGCACTAGTGAAGATGCAGATCATCAATGAAGTGGTTGGTGCTACTGGTGGTTTAAAATATTCCAGTCCCTCTTCACCAAGCAGTGTTTTTATGTAATCCTGCTTCAATTGTGCTGGCACAAATTTGTTAGAGCCACATCAGGGAACTGATCCGGTTTAAGAAGGAACCCACAACACTAAAGGCAAGTAGGTGACACATAGGGAAGGCTTGGAAGTGGCTGCATCAGTGCAACTGAAGCAAGAGAGCAGCTGCAGGGAGGAGAAATAACTTGGATAAGAGTTGTTGCCAAAACACATCATTAACATGGTCAATTCACTTTTGTCCCACACTACCCTTCCCATACTAGAGGAATTTGAGTGTGCTCAGAGCTGAAGGCTCTCCTCTCCCACACACTGTCCCTGCCTTTTAGAGAGCTGGTGACATCAAAGGTTTGCCACCCCAGCAGGGACTGCCAGCATCTAACTTCCCCAGCCAGTGGATTTACACCAGCAAAACTTCATCATGCTAAGGTGACGTCCCAAGCACCCTCCATCCCAGTTTCCTAATGAAACGTTCAGTAAACACACCCATTTCCTTCCTACAGAGTCCACTTGTCCTGTCACAGCCCCCATGAGACGTGATTTGCAGAGCCTCAGTGTGACTGTCCTCCCTCCAGAACACTGTGAACAGATCCCCAAGCACTGTGTCTATGATGATATCCTTACCACCCATCCATCCTTTCCATAACTCCTTGGGATACTAACAAAGCTTGTGGATGTGAGTTTAGAAGCTGGGGATACTCAGCTGAAAGGATACCAAGAGCTTTTATTTAATGACATCAAACACACATGCAAAAAAGGTAAATATTCTCAAATCTAACCAGAGGTTTTCCCTTTAGGGGGCTTTGCAAATAAGGATGGCTTGATCTGGTCTCTAGACAGACCTCTCACTGAAAAAAGCCTTGCTGCTCTTTCCTTCAAAGTGCCTCCACATTTCAGTCCCAAAGACATCAATCCCATCTTCAGCTTCTCTAAACCCAGGGCTTCCAGTTCAGCAGCAGAGTTGAACGCCAGCAGGTCTATTGGTTCTACCTCCTGAAAAGAGAAAAACATTTGAGAAAAACATTCAAGAAAAACAGGAGTTCAAAAAGCTTCCTGGACAACGCTCTCAGGCACACGGTGTGACTCTTAGGGCTGTCCTTTGCAGGACCTTTGGACTTTGATCCCTGTGGGTCCCCTATACCTCAGAAGATTCTATGATTATCCCCAGGAAAGTTGAATACTCCCAAGAAAACGGAATTAAAAACAACAGTTCACCATCATGCTCAGCAGTTCAGTAGCTTAACCTCAGCTTCCAGAGGCACAGCAAAGCTGACAGCCCCTTTTCAGCCTGATGCAGAATATAACCAATGCACCTCCAGCAGGAGCAGGAAGGAGGATGAAAAGTTATTTCTAAAGCACTTACACTGTAATTAAATAAAAAGACACTAAAGCACTGCTTTTTTAGTAAGATTAACCCAAGGAAGTTCTGAAGTTCACATCTCATTCTGCTACAAAAAGAAAATATGGATTAAAATTTCATCTGGAAAAGGAATTGGTATTATTTGCAAATTGATTGAGGGTAAAAGGGACTTCTACAGATTGTCTAGTCCAAGCCCAGGGCCTTGTCCACAACAGAACATGGAATAGATGGGATAATTCAAATGCTGGAATTTACTAACACTAAAAAAGACACCAAAAATCTTAAGTTCATGTTGTTCAATATTTAAACACACATTTGGTCTTATAGCCTGTACCAGAGAGACTTCAGAGCAAGTACTAACAGCAGTGGGAATGAGTGTATTCCATTATGCACTCAGCAAAAACAATTCTTGCCAGCAGAATCAGAACCTTTGTCCTGCTAAGCACACAAAAACCCAACTGGTTGCCTCATTATTCTCACCCTACTTCTAAAAAAAATATCCATCAAGGACTACTATAAAAATATTTCCACCTGTAATAACAATCTGCCACAGCATTGGTGGAGTTTCCTGTTCTAGGAATAGAAAGCCTCGCAAATACTGAGCAAAAGGTAAACAGTGAAGAATGGTAAACATCCTGTTTAAAATTTGCCAGCCCTAATAGTACAGTAGATGACAAGGTCCTAATTGATCAGATTACATCCTTGGTCTTTTTCCCACTGAACTGTAATAAACTTTTACACATCAGAGCTCAGTCCCTGCCAGTGGCAGACTTTCCACCCAAGCTGAAAAAAGGCAGAAAATCCCAGTAACTCCCTAGTCTGAAAAAAAGAGCTACACTTCATTTTATTGCTAGAGTAAGTCCAGATTCATTACCCCTACAAATCTTTAACAGTAATATTAGGCAAGGACCTATAAAGCACAAGTATTGGCAACCTTTGCTGCCAAGTATCAGCTGGGCTTTCATCAGTCCAGTGGGAAAAGCTACATTGCTGGAGCTTGCTTGCTTCTTCAGCTCTAAAAGCAGCTGAAGACACACCACATTTTGTACTGCTTCACACTTACTGTGCTCTGTGACTGGTTTGTCTCCTGCGCCTTAGCAGGAACATTTTCTTGCTCTTCTTTCCGAGCTTGAGCCACGCCATTCATTCCTTGGGCCTCTTCCTTTGGGGGCTCTGTCATTTTACTGTTTTCTTCAGCTGCAATTTCAGCCTGCCCACCTATGCACACCTCCCCTTGCAGAGCTCTTCCAGGACCTTCTGGCTGCTCCAGTGGTTTCTCACTTGCACTGGTAGATGGACTGTCCTCTGCTGAAGCCACAGAGCTGCTTGAACACTCATCTGAATTTCCAACGCTTTCAGTGGATCTGCTGCCTGATGGACAACTTCTGTCAGATGCACAAGGGGAGTCATCCTCACATCCTGAGCCTGTAGCCTCATCCAATCCTGGCCTGTCCCAGGGAATACATTACGAATTAACATGCATCTATTTTAACTTTTTTTCTTTTAAATAATTTTTTTAATTGCCACATTTCTCTTTCCAAAACCCACTTCAGAAAGATCTAAGGACCTACTCTAACAGCTACTTAGGTTAGTTTAGTTAATGGAACGGCTGTTGATATTGAACAGGACTGACAAACCCCAAAACAGGTATTACAGCATTCCCAATACAGAAATGACTGGAATCTTTGACTTCTCTTTCATGTTATATTAGCTGAAAGATGCCAGGGGAGAAAAATAATCTTTTTAAGTTCATTGTAAATATAACTCATCAATGAAGAAAAGGACAATGGGAAGTTGTAGAATATAATCATTTAGAAGGGGTGGAGGAAGAAAGTGTCTATTTTTGCAAATGAAGTTTCTCTGCTCCATCTGGGACAGAATTACAGGAATGCAGAAATGTTTACTTTCAGTTCAATTTTCTTATTTCTATTCCGGTCTACATCTCAGACTAGATTCTGCTTACTTGTATGTATCTAAATTTTCATCCTGTTCAAGGCTTAAGACTTGAACATAAAAACAGGGTATAACTCTTACCAAGGACATTTTCTTTTTTCAGATTTTGTTTCATTCTTTCCAGGCTCACCGGGACGCTTCCGACTCTTGCCACTTTCTGACGACACTGCTTTGCTGGCAATAACCTGCAAGCCTTCAAAACAAATCTGAAAGTGAACTTCATCAGTACACAATTCATACACGTTGTAAATTCTACTTATCTTTTCACTTCGGATGCAATTTAAAACACTAATGGAAAGAATCACTATTGCTGATACAGACTCAAAACTTGAACATAAACTCAGTTGCAGCAAAAGCTTTCCTATATGGATTTACTAAGGCACAGAGTCAATTAAAATTGGATTCCTGAACTGAACTATCAGGTTCTTCAACCCATTCAGCCTCAAGTTTCACTATCTAGCTGACAGCAAGGGAACAATATGGGGATAAATAAAGAAACTCCAAAGACCAGGAAGTGAAACAAGGTATTCTGTAGTTGGATCCAATGCCTAGTTTTTATGTACAATCCCTTTACAGTTTCACTGTGTAATTCTTACAGCTCAACTAGCAACACCACCTTCACAGAATTTGGCTCTTATTATGAGATGACCTAGCAAAGCAAGGTGAAGCATCACTTGTATTGTGTCACACTGTTCAATATAATTTAACACACCCTGCAGACAAAGAGGAAAAATTAAATCAAACAAATTTCACTGCAACTTAAAATTTCATTCAATTGAAAGGAACCAATTTTTTGGGGTAAATTTTCCTACTGGAGTGAGGCTAGGGAGGCTTTTACTGTGCTGTATGTGGTGAGGACAGAGCGAGGCCGGGCCGCAGTACCGATGCGGAGGGACTCCTCCTGCCGCTCGGCCATCTCGCGGTACTGCTGCTCGTACTCGGGGTCGGTGAACGTGTGCCGCGGCTCCGCCAGCTTCCGCTGCAGCCTCTCCAGGCGCCTCTGCTCCTTCTCCGCCTCCCGCTCCGCCTGCTTCTTCACCCACTCTGCCATCCTGCACACGATACAACCACCAAAATGAGTGCCACCAGCATCTGGGCTAACAGCAGCTCGCTGCTCCGCAATTACAGAATGCTTCCACCACCTGCTGGGACGCGAGACAATGGGAAAAGACAACAGTACCCAGGGGAATTACTGAGGGAACAGGGATTCTGCCACAGAGAAGAGAGTAGAGTTTATTTTGAAAGCCAGAAACAGCAGTTAAGTTCACACATCCCCAAGACTGTGGTCTCGAAGCTTCAGAGAGAACTGTGAGAATTCCAGATGAGGAATTCAAGAGGTGCAGAACAGTCTCTCAGACACAGGCTGATAATAAAATCACACCTATTTTTACAATTAATAGAATTACGGTCAGCAAAGCCCTGTTGGCCTTCAGTCCGCCTGCACTTGGGATTTCACTTTTTGCTCTTTTCAGTATTCAAAATACCATTTCATTGCTACAAGAGGCTGTCACTTGGCCTCTTTTGTTAACAGTGAGCTACAGGATCAGGTTATTCTATCATTCCAGTTTCTGAGAAAATGCCTTACGCTTTTTCGTGATTGACATCCCGCAGTCTCCTTCCACTGAGGTCTCGACACGCCTCTCTGTTCGTTGTCTTCTCAATCTGAGCACCAAGGGCTCGCAGCATCGACCCAAACCCTTTCAGAGAAAGAAAGTAATCAGGAATGAGCTAAACAGAAACAGAAGGAGATGAGTGGGCACACGATAGAAGAATAATTATGGAAAAAGAATACACAGAATGTAACACTTTCCCTCAGTGTAACTGAAGTAAAGGGGAAGTTAAAAGTTGCACAACGTTATGCTAGAGAGCCCCCCAAAACAGATTTCTGTACATTCCTCAGCCACTAATTATTCACGGCAAGACTGTTAATTTCTCTCACTCAGTTCCACCTTATGCAGTCTCCAGCTGAAGAAAGACACTCATTTAACAAGCTCAAAGTGTGGATTAATAGCAACAGAATTTTTCATGCAACTGCAAAGTGCCAAGCACTGTTTTTGAACTGGAAGCTGAACAAATCTGTACTTTTCAGTGCCCTAAAAGGACCTTTAAGGAGTGTTATAAAGAGGCCAGACAGCCTGCTATACCGTGAGACAAAAAAAAGTATTGTGTTCAGCTAATAAACACCCTCAGCAACACAGTTAAAATACTTCATCAATACAAGGAGTACAGATTAGGTTGAATTCTTTAGTTCTTTGGCTACTGAGATCTTGGCATTTATATATTTTTTTTAAATAAGAGAAGATAAAGTCAGTTAGGTCACATAACACACTCAAATCACAGACTATCTGTACCTGAAATACTTGTCCTAAGTGACCACGAATGAAACGTGGGAGCCTAGGATGACAGGTCCTTTTTAACACAATTTCAACTCTGAAGTCACTTTGCTGCATGTTACAGATTTCTACTAATAGAGATAAACTGAAAACGGATGTGAGGAAGATCTGAACTGAAGCTTCCCTGGTCAATCCTCAGCTTTGCACATGCACTTTGGTTTCAGCTCAGAGACTTCGTATCAGTCACACACATGACAAGAGATCTGCCAATATCTGAGGACTCCTGCTATCAGTAGAGACTATGGCACAGCAGAACTTTTTTAACCCAAGAATCTAATCACTAAGAAGCAGTTTAAACAACAAACCTCCTTTTCCACCACAAAGCCTTGGCTCCAGGCTATAAACGACTCCACTCTGCAACTCATCTTCATCGTTGGCCAGTCGCCCATTACACTTCACATACAAGCTTTCTTCCGGGATGTTCTAAAGAAGCAGCAAAACTGAGTCAGATCATTGAGGCAGAGAAAATGAAACATTCTAACAAAGAAAATCATTAAGCAGGTGTGTTTTCTTCCTTCCAGAGGGGAGGCAAAAAAATCAGACAATCTGAAAAGCGTGAACATTGTCTACGGTGCTTGTTTTAATTCCTGGTTACCAAAGGATTGAACACAGTCTAAATCAGCTTGTAAACATGAACAGAGAAAAGCTGTACTACGGGAAAAATTCAGAAACAACTTGTGATGCACTGACCATAACCCTCATTCCCTGTCCTCCAGTGCCGCTGGTGGGAAGGAGACAGAGACTCGGCAAAAGGGAAGGAAAAAGGGCAGGTGTTTTAAGGATTTCTTTTACCTCTCATAATCCTACTCTGATTTTGACTGGTCATAAACTAAGCTCATTTCCCCAAGTCAAGTCTGTTTTGCCCATGACGGCAACTGCTGAGAGATCTCCCCACCCTCATCTCAACCTACGACCCCTTGTGGTACATTTTCTCTCCCCTGTCCAGCTGAGGAGAGGAGTGAGAGAGTGGCTTTGGCGGGCGCCTGGTGTCCTGCCAGGGTCAACCCACCACAAGGTGTACGTATACATACACACACACGTACATATATATATATATAACGTAGATAAGAGGCTACCGGGCTCTCTTACAGCAAACCCTCCTGCTCAGCTAAGCGACAGCAACGAAAGCAAGGTGGGCATAGGTGGGCATCGCGACCGCCCGTCAGCGGGTGCCGGAGGGGCCTCACGGCGGGCGGGCACGGCCCGCGGGCGGCCTGCGCAGAGCCGCCGACACCGGAAGCGCAGCGCCTCCCGAGGCCGCAGGGCCCCACACCCGCCTCCGGCCCCCCACTCCCCCGGCACTCACCAGCTCTCGGGCGCGGTCGCGGCGGAGGCAGAGCACGGAGCCGCCCCCGGGGGGCAGAGGCAGCGGCCGCACCCGCGGCCCCAGCGGGTCCCGCACCCACAGCGGCTCCGGCCCCAGCGCCGCCATCGCTCCGGCTCCGCGCGGCAACGTGACGCAGGGGTGGGCGGGGCTGAGGGAGCGGGGCGCGGCCTGCCCGCCCCGCCCAGCGCCTCTCGGCCTCTTTTTATCTCATTTTATAGTTTGGGGTCTCTTATGTAAACGGTTGAAGGCGAATCCAGGGAGCCCCGCCGTTCCAATTGGCGGAATTCGCGCAGCCCGCCGGGTTGTAAAGCCCTTCCATAGCCCGTGACGGGCGGAGCAGCGGGAAGCGCGCGCCGGGGCTCCCACTGGCGGTGGCAGCGGGAGCAGCAGCGGGAGAGCGGGAACGGGAGCGCTCGTGCCCCCTCATGGAAGGAAAGGGGCCGCGGTGGCACCGCCGACCGCAGCAAGCGCAGGGAATGGAGCGGAGATGGGCAGCCCTGCATTGTCCGGTCAAACACGGTGCGAATTTCACGCAAAGATTTGCAGGGTGGTGGAATCCGTCTCTGTCTGTGGATTCTTCGCCTTGTTTACTCCCACATCCAGTTTTGCACAGGGATGGGAACAGGCGAAGAACTCTGGTACCTAGGGGCGATGCGCCTGGGTCGGGGCAATCGCAGGCGTGAGGACAGACTGGGAGATAAATTCATTGGGAGCTGCCCTGCGAAGAAGGACTTGGGGGTTCTTGTGAGTGAAAAGCTGGACATGAGCCAGCAGTGGTGTACTTCCAGTCCGGAAATCCAAACACATCCTGGGCTGCATCAGAAGATGGACAACTGGCAGGTAAAGGGGGGCATTTAGCCCCCATTCCCCTCATGACACCCCACCTGAAGGGCTGTGCCTGGCTCATCCTCAGCACAAGAAGGGCAGCCTGGTGGAGTGGATCCAGAGGACGGCCAGGAAGCAGAGCTGGAGCACCTCAGCTATGAAGACAGGCTGAGAGAGCTGGGGTAGTTCAGCCTGGAGAGGAGCAGGCTCTGAGGAGGCCTCATTGCAGCCTTCCAGTTCTTAAAAGAGGCTTATAGAAAACAAGCAGAGGCAGATAGTGATAGAACAAGGGGCAATGGTTTTAACCTAACAGAGTAGAGATTTAGATTAGATATTAGGAAGGCGTTCTTTACACAGAGGGTGGTGAGGCACTGGTACAGGTTGCCCAAAGAAGCTGTGGATGCCCCTTCCCTGGAAGTGTTCAAGGCCTGGTTGGACAAGGCTCTGAGCAACCTGGTCTAGTGGGTGGCATCCCTGCCCATGGCACAGGGCTGGAAGGAGATGCTCTTTAAGGTCCCTTCCAACTCAAGCCTTTCTATGATTCTGTGATTTGATTATGTAGTCACATAAAATGTGTTTAAATCAGAGTGCAAGTTGATCTGGAGCAGGACTCCACAATCAGCTCTTCATGACATATGGTAACTACCCGTAAGCAGTAAACTGAAGAATTGGTTAGGTGGGAAAAAAAAATTCCCACCTCTACCTGTTCAGGAAAGTGTTTACAGAGGTATGATGGTGATCCAGGCAGTGCAATCACTGTACTCTTTGGTGGTTTCAAATCTCCTCCATGTCTTCAATACAACCATCTAGCTAGAGGATATTTGAAGTCAGGTTGCTGCCAGATGTCTCTGGTGGGAATTGTTTCAAACAGTAGCAAAGATGTGGTTGGACTGCCCTGAGAGCTACAGTGTGACACACCTGTCACTTTTTGACAGTGCTTTTTTTAATAGCAGCATGGGCAAGGACTATTGCTCACAGTGTCATCTGCCCTCTTCAGGTGTGTCCCCACCGTAGGTGGGGGCTTCCCTGCCAGGGTGGCACCTGGCACCCCGAAAATCCCTGTTAGCAAGTGAGATAGGCTCTTGTGCTGGAGCCTGCAGCTGAATTCAGCTCTGAAGCATGGTGCTGCTTTAGAAAGGTGGGGGTTGTGTCTGAGCTGCTTGGCTGTTCCTGAAGGTTTGGTGATGTGGCTGTCCCACCTTTTCAGCTCTCTGAAGAGCTGTGCTGCCTGGCCAGGCCTGTGCCAGCATGGATAAGTGGCTCTCACGCCTGGCTGTCTTAAGCCGATGTGATAAAGAAGGAGGAAGCTGGGAAACAAAGAGGCAGAGAGATGACTTGAAGTGGAGACTTCAAAATGTAAACAAATGAGTAATAACTTAATTAAGGGGATCTCCCGATGGGTTTGTCTTGGCCGGCTCACAAATCAAACATCACCCGCCATTTCTTACACTATAATTTTGGCTAAAATATTTTTGTAAAAGATTTTGACCCAGTCCAGACAATCCCTTACTGTCTTTATTTGCTGTAACAAGTTGATATTTCTGAATTATGTGTCATGTTGACACAGTGGAGCCATTCAAGCCCTATGTGTCTGTAGCCTGCGAAAACTGTGGTTATTTTTTGCTGGATTAGGCCCAGATTCAGTTGACCTTGTATTTTAAGTCACGTGGTACTGCTTGTTTCACCTATAATCACGTGCCATATCTGTGGCTTGCCACCTGATGTTAAATTCCACTAGATTTGGGGTATTTTTATTCATTTGCAGTATCTGATTGAAGTGTAATTGGCGAATGTGAGGTATGCATGTATACATACGCAGATGAATAAGTATTTTCTTAGATCTGTGGGATTTCACTTGCATTCTGGGGGCATGAATCATTTCCTCCTCTGAAACTCCTGTTCTTGGCATGGAGGGTGTGGAGCTTGCCAGTACAGGCCAAATAGGTGGAGTTGTCCAGGAAAGAGTTGGGCCACAAAACTGCCCTGTGGATGTTCTGAATCAGTGTAATTCACAGGCTGTTTGAGCCGTGGCTTTTTCGAATGTTTCAGCTTACTCTTTCACCTCTGGGGTTTTACGTCATCACAGTGAAAAGCGGACCTAAAAAGAGGCCCCACTGCATCTTGAGAGATGTCCATCCATGACAGCAACCTGTCATTTGTGACTCTGGCACCCGGATTCTGCCTGCAGATTAGAGCTGTGATACCCTGAGAGCAGGAGAGCTGATAGCAGTGGAGTCGTACTGACATAGATCAAGCCCTTTGCAGATTGTACATCACTACCTTACAGGTGGTTTTGGGCTACTAATGCCATTCTCTGTCCAGTGCTGGGGTCTGTGTTTGGGTGATTGCACCTATGAGACTTGCCTAGATCCTGGCACATAGTCAGACTACAAGCAAGCAGCACTTAGCAGGCAGAGGAGTGGTTTTCTTTCAGCTCAGCCCTACAGCAGACCCCACTCTCAGGATTTATGCAATGCCGTTTAGCTGGTGCCACGTTCACGTCAGTGGGCGAGTGTTCCTGTGTCTCTTGTTCTTGATTATGCTTCTATTCCTAGAACTCATCAAAAGTCTATTGCCTTGCTCCTCACAGAAAAGTCTAAATAAGTCAAAAGGACTGTTATTATAATTTCCCATTTGAAACGTATTTTATGAGAAGTGTTATTCTCTTGGTAAAACAATGAACACTCTGATTCTACAGTGGTGCTTTAGACTTAGTTAATAAATCATGCTTGCCACTTTTCATTTAGAAAGGATTTCACAGACATAATTAATTAAACCTGACAGTATCCTTGTGGGATAAGTAAGTACTCTGACTATTTCCGTGGTGACACTCAGGCAAACTGGTTATACTACCTTCTCTAGTCAGTCAAAGGATCAAGTCTAGAATTTAAAACTTCCTGCTATCTTGACATAATTTAAGAGATGAGACCACCCATCCTTTTTGTATTTCATCCTGATATCCGTGCGTGTGATGCCTGAGATAGTGGGTGGGGTTCTGTGGCCTGCAGGATGCAGTGTGGGAGACCAGGCTGTGATCTGCTTCAAATCTATTACTTGATTTAACATGGAACATGGATTTTTCAGTCTATCTGGAGCCATCAGACGTGTAACTATCATAACACTGCTATTCATTCACTCGTTCATTCATTCACCCTCGTTGTTTCCTCCAGTACATTCCATTTTAATGGTAGTATCAGTGCTTCCCAGTGTTTTTTAATGGTCTGTCAAGACCAGAATCACGTTATGCAAGACTGTAATGAGGAAAGAGTAAGGTACTCGCTGGCCCTTGTCTTCTAATGACACCTGAAAGATGCCTGTGGGAGTGAAGAACACAAACCCAGCTGTTCACGAGGTGCCCAGATTAGCACAGGATGGGTCAAGAGTTGTTCTGATAAGAATTCGGTGTTTCTCACTTCTAAAAATGCTCCTAGACACAGGTAAGAGAAAGGATGAAAGACTTCACTAAAACTGTGAAACAGATGTGTATGTTCCTTTTAGAATATTCTAAGTGTGCAGAGATACTAACAAAGATGAATTTTGTCCACTGAGGTCACTTCCAAAAGTTGAAAACGTCCTTTAAGAGTGGGGGGTTTGTCTGCTAGGCAGTCAGTCATGTACTATCATGAATATATGCAACTGGATCATCTGGGTATGTTTTCTTTTACATTTTAATGGTATCCCAAAGGGTAAATTCCACATAATGTATTTGCAATTAAATGTGTTACATGCTTTCATATTATTTTTGTATGGAGGATCAGGACAGGATGAAAAGAAACCTGTGTGTACATGTTCTTAGGACAACAACTAAGAGGCTGTATGACACGAGGGAAGATTTGTGACTTCAGACACTATGACATCATATTGTTTGACCAAAATGTAATTAACTGTAATGAATCTAAGTTGATATTTTCAAGTGCAGTTTCCTGCCAAATGTCATCTGCTTCAGTTTCTGTGTCATCGGTGCAACGGAGAGGGACAGGGTGTTAAGATACCTGATTCTGGGCTGGGAGCAGGTGGGGGAGAAATATAAATGTTACTTATACATTGTATGAATGCAATAACTACTGTTTAATATGCTTATTGTCTCACAGGGAATGCCTTGATATCAATCTCTGAACAAGTCTGTGGTGAGTAGCTGGATTTCTTTATTCTTATAGCCCATAGTTGTTAATAGTGCAGATACCTAGAGATAATCAAGATTTTAAGATAATTCTAAACCAAATTTTACCCTCACGTTGGTCCCTTTGTTGTGCTTAATACCTTTGTCTCCATCCTATGCAGGGATATTTAAAGTGTGAGTTCTTTCAGGGGAGGAGCATGCACTGCTCTGCACATATATATGTGAAGAACCTGAGAAACCAGGGTCCCTCTTTGGCCATAAATATCTTCAGCACGGTCAGCCTTGTTAGTGTTGTTAACAGTAATTTGAAATTTGGCAGCAATAATTTGAAATGAATTGGCTAATTAGACACCCAGGTAATATTGTAGAAGGTAACACTTCAGGTTCCAAGAATTCCTTAACCTTATGTTTTGTCTGCTTTGCTAGTCTGAATGCCTAGATTTGGTGTCTTTTCTGGTTAATTTTAACCAAACACAGCTGGAGAGTGCTGAATGGGTCACTTGTAGTGAACAGTATATTTTATAGGAAAACAATACCAAAAATAGGTCTCTGCCTCTTTACTTTTGCTCTCCCTCTAATGAAGCTTTAATTACAGCTTGCAGAGACACTGTGCTTAATTACTAAATCTCTGTGTAGGGACTGGATTTTAGTTTCCTAATTGGCACCTGTATGTTTGACAACTTCACAAAAATCCAAAGCTAAGAGTGACCATAAGGTATGAATGTGTATGTTATACACAAGGTAGATCTCTACTGTCTGTCAGACCACTATGCCTTAAAATTTTTAAGAAACAGGAGAGAGAGAGAGAGAACATTGTATGGCTTTGCAATGTGGACTTTTCATCCCATCATGACACTGTCTGAAATAACTTGGAGCTCCTAGACCAAAGTTACACTCTTCTTGAAATGATCAGCTGAAGGGGGAAAAAAAAAAGATCAAACAAATGAGGTATCCTCATTTGTTTTTCAACTGAGATGAAAATTGATTTGGAAATATTCCTTGCTAGAACTGAAGTTGCATTTCCAGTAGTTGGGAGGAGCTCCCAAATTATACTACCCCACCCACGTCTGCCTGCTTTTGGTTTACCTGAGGAGACATTACAAAGGACCTGAAGGAGGAAAGGAGGACAGCAACAAAAGGGAGAGCACACAGGACAGGTCTAAAAAGACAGAAATTTCAAGCAGAGTGCCTCATTTTGGGTTATGCTCAGCAGAGATATCATGGGCTCTGCAGTCTGTGGCACGGTGGTGTTCATAAATCCTGTTTGAAGCACATCGTGACACTGATCATTCGACCTTTGATCAAGTGTTATGAGTCAGATCCTCAGCTGGTGTAAATTCTCAAAGGTCCACTGGCTTGAGGGAGAAGTGCCCCAAGTTAAGGATCCAGTCTGGAGTGTAGGGAGACCTCATTCTTTGGGTGCTGAGTTGACATGGTTGTCTTTTGACTGGATCATACAAGCCCCACTTATACTCAGACAACATTCTTGTAGCAATAATATTTATCTCTTTGTGTGGGGAATGCTCTGCTAGCTTGCTGAGGACCTACAAATTAATAATAGTTACAGATGCAGATTTGTATTTGTTTCTCTTGGAAAAAAACATACAAATACTGATTTAGGGAAAATGTATGGGGGGTTTTCATTGTTGTTGTTTTATACCATAAGTTTGAGTTGGAGAATACTGTCATTATAGGATTACAGACGTGTAACTTCTTGTTGATTTGATATTGTAATAATTTGCCATTTTCTTTACACAATATCTTTTTGCACCCATGCAATTGAAATTAAATTGTTGGTGTTATGTTCAGGGAATACCACTGGTTGGACTCCCCTCCAGTGTTTCTTCTAATCCTTCCCAAAACAGAGGTAATTATGTGTCATCTATGAGGAATTTGCAATACAGCTCACTATGCCCCTTGAGGATCTTTCTTAAGTCATATGTATGTGAGGCCTGGAAAAATCATGTCCTCACATGGTTATATTTCAATATTAGGAACACGATGATGATACAGCTGTGCCTTTATTCCTTCGTGTTCCTGTCTGACTTGGGCTCTGGCCTAGAAGTGATGTCGGTGTCAGAATATGCCAGATTGGTTGTTTCTCAAAGCAGGGCTATGAAGAAGTCTTGCCAGTGGGTGAAAGTCAGAGTTGGAAAATCTTGTTGATGATGGCTGTTTTGTTGTTCTTGAGGTTTTTTTCTCTCTCATGTTCTTTTGTATCAGGAAGTTACAGGAACAGTTTGTCAGGAGAAGCCCTCGTATCCCCCTCACATCTGCAGACCTGGGCACGGCTCCAGTGTGTGTTCACTCCTGGTTTGTGCAGGTGGCCCTTTGCCTGTAAAGGTTCTAAAGGTGACCTTGTGGTTCTCAGAACCAAGAACCTTAAATATTGCAGATGTGGAATGGGCAATCTTCCTGGTCCTCCAAGCCACATCCCAAAATTCAGGACTGCCAGACAGCCAGCTAGTTCTTCAGTGCACCAAGGGAGAAGGGTGCTGTGTGCTTGTAGCAGGGGGGAAGTGACAGTGACTCCCAGGAATGCTTGTTGTCCATTGTGGGTCAGGACTAGGCCAAAGGGTGTAACTTCAAGATGGAATGAAGTGTGTAATGTCTACTTCAGTAGCATCTGATGAATTACTCCCTCTCACAGTGGGGGTTTATCCTGCATAAGCACAGCCCCTCTGCTGAATGCGGGACACAGTGCCAACATGGAAGCTGTGCCTGGAAGCCTTGGAGCCCAGGGGAAACAGGCTGGCAGCCTTTCCTGTGGTTCCTTGTTGCTGAGGTTTGAAGTGGAGCTGCTTCTCTTCCTCTGGCCTGAGATCCGTACCCTGCAGTCCATGTTTAATCCAACTGATGTTCTCCACTTTAGTTGCCCAGGCTGTGGCTTGTATTTTAACATCCCTTGTACACTGTAAGTTGTAGTGCCAAGACTTAGCATGCAAAAATTGCAGTGAGTCCCTACAGAACGTAAGATTTGCCAGAATCATGCAATGTTAGCACATGCTAAATTTGTGCATTCTCATTTACCTTCTGTTGCTTGTTTGTTTTGATGAGTTTGGAGTTGTTAGGGGATCAAGCTTGTGCCTGCAAGTACAACTGTCTGACACTTTCTTTAGAATTCAAAAACAAAAGATGAGATTTTGATGTTATCACCTGTCTGCAGGGATGTAGGACTTTTGGTAAAACTCCCCATTCTCACTGTAAAACTTAAGAGGGAATTTTGTCAGCAGCTGACTAAGACATACAAGTCATATATGATGAACTGGTGCTGCCTGGCAAATCCCTCTCACACACCAATGATCCCTGGACTCCTTTAAGGCAGCTGGGCCCCATGAAAGCAGCTTTGTGGCACTGACAAAGCAAGTGAGGCTTGACAGGCACTGTTTGATCAGAAGGAACCACCTATTGCCACATCGTTCCTGCGCACCCTCGCTTCCGGCCCCCTTCTCTGACACAAGAGATGTGTGGTCAGAGCATGTTTGGGAGACAGGAACTTCTAATTCTGGCTCTAGCACTTTCTTCCTTGTGATGTGAAAGCAGCTACATGGGCATTTTAAAGGAGTTTTTAAAAAATAGCCTCTAATTGGGCTGCCCACACCTGGGTATGTAATCAGAGGCACACTAGGCGTCATTTTCAGAAGTGAATATCTGTGAATCCTTTTATTCTCAGCTGGAATTGTGGATACTGAACATTGAGTAGTCAGGGAAAATTGTTCTTTATTAGGCTTGAATATGAATTGTGTTGCAGAAGTTTCTAAGCATTAGGAAACTAATGAGTAGTGCTACTATAAAGTGCTATTCTCAATAGCAACTGCAGTTTTCATATCGTGATGCCTTGTGAGATATGAATTTGAGAAGAAGAGGAGGAGAAATGAAGAAAAATAATCTAAAAATATGGTACGGAAAAGTAGAGTCTACAGACTGTGTAACTTACAAAGAATGTTGGGAAAATAGGAAGCTTTCATTTCTTTAAAAACCCCCAAAGCTCTGTAGTCTCATAAGACTGAAAATAACTTCATGTTCTTTGCTGATGCTTTAAGATATAATGTCTGCTGCTCCATCTTCCCTCTCCCTTTTCTGTTCTCAGGAGACCACTTTCTCTAGAAGTGGGTTTTGAGGTTTGGGAATACTTGCTAAGAAAGATGGGACGTGTCAGAACACTTCTCAACTGTCTTAAAACCAGACCTCAGAATTGTATTTTCATTTTTGAGACCCTTCCTCAGCTGAGGCTTGAGGAAGCATCACAAATGAGGCTTATGAAGCATCAATGCCATTTCAAGACAGTCTTATATTTTTACAAGGAGCAAGCAGATCTATTTTGAAAGCAACCAGCCTACAGAATATTGTTCCAAATAAATTAAGGTATAGGTTGTCACAGCTGATATTTTGGTCTGCTCTTTGCTGTTGGACCCTGAGTACTTTGGTCTGTGCTGTTTTCATTGTACTAAAGAGCGGCTGAGTTTCATTCTGCCTGCCATCCCCAGGGCCCTCATGAAGAAGAGATTCATATCTCATGAGATTACCCCGCTGAGCAAAGAAATGAAATAAATAATATTATCTTTTCGTTCTGTCAAGTATAGTAGCTCTCAGAGCCTTTCAAGGCAGTGTTAGCATGGGCTGGATCCTGCATCAGTGTGTAAAAAGGCTGCGGAATGAAGCCAATGTGAGCCTAATGGGTGGTGGAAAAGAGTGAGCCTTCTTTTCCCCTCCCTAATGCAAGTCTGCAGGGGGTTGTTTTCCAGCAGGTGTGAGCCTTGGGGCAAATCAGCCTGCTGGAATTCTTCTGCACCAGGAGCTCCTAGTAAATCAGTGTAGTAGTAGTAGTAGTAGTAGGGATCTTATTTGGGAACCACTTAGAGCTTGTGTTGGTTGTTTCTCCTTGGCAGCTTTAATGAACCCATAACACAGAAGTACTGGAAAGAAAAGATTTTGCAGCAGTCTCTGTTAGAAAATCATGGCCTACCCAGTTCCTTCCACAGTACAATACAATGCTTCAAAAGACAGCAAAGGCTGTTACCATAACTTAGTCATGTGTGAAGAACCAGGAAAGCTAAAATGAGTTAAATAATTTTATTGTGCTGTAACACTGGGAAGAAATATTCCCCAGAACAATTGTTCTTCCCTGTTCTGCAGAAAATCCTGCAAAAACCCACTTGAAATGTGTCTGTCAATGCAAACTAACTCAGGCAGGTACAGTAAATTCCAGATTCTTGCATTGTCACTACAGAGAATAAACTCCCTTTTCTTTTTACTTGTCCACCAGTCCTTTCACCCAATGCCTTTAACATATTTCTATAATTAAATTTCACATCATACCTCTGAAATATGTTATGACATTTGATCGTACTTTATCTAAAAAATCACAGATACTCCTTGTCACAGCGTACAATTTCTAGTCTTTGGCAAGGCTGTACAATAACCTCACTATTATCTGTTGTGCCCTATTCCCTATCAGGTGCTAGGACTTGGTTTCTGTTTCAATTAACCCTTTAGTGCACTCCAAACTGGCAGTATCTAAGAAAAAAGCATAACACTGTCCTGAGCAATGGAAGAAGATAGGGCATAAGCTTAGAGAAGTCAATAAGAAGCTGAAGTTCTCCTGACAAGGGGTTTCTGTTCAGGATTTCTATAGTGCCAGTGTAATAGGAATAGAGCTTTTTTGGTGTGATACTGCAAGTCCTGCTTCCACCTTAATATACTGAACTGTTTCATGCCAGTCCTTCAAAGCTGATAAGAAGAAATGAAGACTGTGGTTACAGCTACAATGTATTGTATGCACCTGGAACTGTTCTTAGCTGTGTATCAGGCAATTAAAGATATTTTTAACTTCCAGTCTTCAAAAGGTAATGGATGTTTTTTTACTTTCTATTAGAAAGTACGCTGAAATATTAAGCATATCTAAAAGCCTATTATGAACAAACAAATAAGCAAACAAGGTAGGAATACGAATGGAGTTTCAGGATGTCATTATAGGATGCTCACACAGGATTTTTATGACTCTTTCCACCAGAAGAAACTCACTAGACCATGGAAAAGAAAGAATTAGCACTATTTTATGTAATGTTATTTACTCTTTCATGTTCTGTGGGACCTCATTAGAAGGATGAGAGATGAGGTCCAGCAGTGCATGTGTGTTAATAATAGGCCATACAAATGAGATTATAATAAGAGAATCCTGGATGATACATAAGGAATTAGAGCCAGGAGTCCCTATATAAGAGCAGGCACATGCTCAGTGAAACTAAGAGCTTGGTAAGTCTTTGTAGGAGAGGATGCACAAAGGTGAGTCAAACTCATCAAGCCTCCTGAAAATTAGTGGTAATCCAAAAAGAGAAGCAAAATCCAGGAGTCCTGAATCTTATTCTCTGAGCTATTGTAGGCTTATTTTCACTCTCTTAGAACTTTGTCCTTGAAATACCTTTTGGGAAAAACTTTTCATTCAAACAGTGTTAATTAACAAAAAAAAAAAGTTTGGAGAAAAAACCAGATTTACTGCTTTTGGGTTATGAGACATTAGAAAAATGTACTTTGTCTCCAAAATAGGTTGTCCTGAATCCCCTGCACATATGTGATGCTCAAAGTGTGAAAAGAAGTACTGTTGTCAGGACTGACAATTTTGCATTTTACAGTAGCTATCTCTTTTAAGCTTTCCTGAAGAACCCAGGAATTCCAGTAAATTTTTTCATGTGGCACATGTACACTTTCATTATTATTTAAACAGGGGGACTTTCCTTTGGGCTCAGTTTTCAGGGATACACTTCAGCATGGGCGTAAATTAAAAACTATTAATGCTCCATAGTAATCTGTGGAGCTTGAGAGTTGCTTAAAAGTAAACATGTGTGAAAGAGTTTTCTTTGAACAGTGGGGCCATAATGTCTGATATATGTGAAATATTTCAGAGAGCTGCAAAAGGCAGAAGACGCTATTAAAAGACATGACAAAAGTGAGGAAAAAGCTCTGTCTACTATACTGCTACTACTCCTTCTTATAAGTATTTCCAGTAGGTGCCAATCTCTGAAGATAGGTGTACTACGCAGCTGCTAGTTTTGGCCAGTGTATTTTTGGTGTCTGTATTGACAGAGAATGTAAATATTCCAAAGGATAGAAACGTGTCCTGTGTGATAGGCAATCCAGCACATCAAACAACTGTGCTTTACAATGGCTGCTATTACAGTGCTATAACTTCTGTGGTCTACAAATCCATGACATAGAAACCTTCAAAACAAATACTAATAGAAAGCTATTTACATAGAGACAAAATCATCGTAACTCATTTAGAGGTTTTTAGGTGACTTGTACTTTCCTTAATAAATGCCAATGATTGCCACCCCTAGTAGCTTCCTAGGAAAAAACAGCAAATGTGTATTTTCGTCTTTTATGTTGATGATTATTTAGGGATACATTTAAATCTGCACCAAATGTACTGTTAATACTAAGTTAAGGCTACAAATATTTTAATTCTGTCAAAATGCATTTTAAGAGGAAGAGAGTTTTAAAGCTTGTGAGCATTTTATACTGACATTTAACTTCAATTTTCAGGAGAAATTGTAAGTGCATAGCAGCCACAACCAGAAACTGGGTGGCAGGCCTGCCAGGACTGGAGTGAGGATGAAGCAACACAGTCCAATGTTTTTTAAGGATGGAATTGAAATTGGCTAGGAAAGGCTGTCCAGCCTGGGAGCTGCAGAAGGGAACACAGCAGGTATGGGACTGGGGCTGGCTGAAAAACTAGGGGAAGGTGGGAACTGTTTGGCATCAGAATCAAGAGGATGAAAGATAGGGATAGGGGAAAAAAACCAGAAAGAAGAGAAAAATGCAACTGTCTGAGCAAATACGTTGAGTCAAGAAGGTGTGTAGGGAACCTGAAATAAGGAAATGGCCACCAGGCTGGGAGCTGGGGCAGGGAATTGGTGTGAACTTGCAGATCTGGAGTGCAAAGGTTGGTGGGAGGTTCGATGAGCTAGAGAAGGGAGATGGACCTGATTGAGAACAGGAAGGGAGAATTGGGTGTGGGAGGAAATGAATGAAAGTAGAAGTCAGGTGAAGGCTGTAGGTGAATAAAGGTAGTCTTTTATGCTCCTTCCCTCACCAAAATGTCTGAATAGCTTTACATAAAACTAATAACAACCTCAGTTTTCCCTGGCTGATAGGAGGGGACCTTTATCTGTTGAGCTGGAACTAGACTAAGTTATTTGGATGTTTAGTTTGTGCTTTTGGGGGGATAGGAAAGAAATGTTTCTTCTTTTATCAGATACCCTTTGGAGTTTGGTGACAAACTGTGAACGTCTCTCGTAGTAGAATGCCTTTTCCAAATTATTCTGATATATACCTGCAGTTGCTTAAAAACAGCCATACTCTGATAATACTCTGGACTCCCTTTTTTTTCTTTTTTGGTCCAGTTAACCTCAAAAAAGGCAAACTTCATCTGCTCTGCTCTGTTTTGTTTGGCTTGTAATCTGTGCTGTTGCAAAGGGAAGCAGCTGCTGCAATTTGTAGATGTTCTTGCGGTCTGTGATATTGCTGGAGTTGACCTGGTAGCTCTTTGGCCACCAGGGCCAGTGCATTACACTGGCATTGGGAGCTGAGTAGGAGCTATTTGGAAAGGTCCAAAGCAACGGTGTGTTAGTTTTGCTTGTTTTGTGGTTTTGTTTCTTTCTAGTAACATTTTCAAACAGTATTTTCAGCTTGATAGTTGCAACTAATGTATCCCAATGGGAAAAGTGACTGCCTTCCTCTTCCCAGGGTCTTCCGGGCAAGACGAGTTCCCCAACAAGGGAAAGCTGAAAGAGGTTGTTTTGAAAAATGTCTGCTACTTGGGTGGCCCAAATGAGTACAAGCAGTGGAAATCTGCCTCTTTTTGCTGAATGAGGGCTGTCTACTTTCTGTGAAAGGTGCTAAAAACAACTTCTGATTTGAATGTTCCTCTTTTCTATTCATTATCATTTGAGTCTTCTTTGGCTCCAGTCTGCACCAGCTGTTTTCCACCCTAATCTTCTTTCCCGTAGCAATCTGGCCACGTTTGCAGCAGCAGTGGTTACGCTGGGTGAGGATGAAGTACTGCAGTTGTCCTTGGCATGTTATTGCCGGCTAAACCAGCGGAATCTCATTAGGTTAGATTTCTTCATGGCCGCTTATGGATGCCTTAGGGTGGAAGATGCCTGTGGTCTGCAGAGATAAAGGCCTTCGGAAAGGAGGAGCAAACGCTTATCAGTGCTGCCAGTGAAAGATGAACGTCTGGAGTCTTTTTAGAGTTGGGCCAGCTCCTTCTGCACTGTCCTGTGGGCACTCAAATAGCATTTGAGGTGAAGCTCAAAGGGCCGTACCTGTTCCTACAGCCCTGAAAAGCACGGGTTTAATGGCATTAATCAGCGAGGATGAAACGAGGGTGCAAAACCTGATAATACTGGAATAGTTTTTCCTTCTCTAGGCTTTCCCTGTGCTCCGCTGTGGGCAGTGGGCAGACAATACCCTGTAGTCCTGCCTGCGGTGCTCCTTACGCGTTTGAAACCAGCCAGAGCTGCCAGCGGCAGGGCGGGAGCAGCGCTGCAGCCCTACAGGAGACACGAGGGCTCGATCGGCCCCCGGAGGAAAACGCTGGTTCGCTGTGGGAGGGGGCAGCGCCGGGGCCGGGACAGCCGCGCCCCGCCCCGCCTGGCGTCATGGAATTCCAGGGCGCTCCCGCCAATGGCGGCGGGGGCACGTCCGGTCCCACCCGCGGCAGCCCCGGCGCGGGGGGGCTCCGGTCCCCGCCGGTGACCTCGGGGCTCGGTCCCGCCCGGCCGCCGGGGAGGGCCGCAGCCGGGGAGCGCGGCGGGAGCAGCCCCTTCTGCGGGAGAAGGACGCGGGAACAGCCGGAGAGAGCTGGAAGCGCGGCCGCTTCCTCCGCACCTCCGGGAGCGGGCAGAACTAAAGGTGACAGGGACAACCTATGGATTATTAACCTCCGGGCAGCTTCTTGCGGCTGGGAACTAGTGCTGCCCTCTTGTAACTTTTCCAGCTCTTCATCACAGGATGTGTGTTATGTGGGGAATCGATACCAGTTTCGGTGCCTGGCTTTTAGAGTTTATAGAGCATTTGCAAATACTCTTATTGTATAATACTGCACAGCTCAGAGTTCACTTTCTGACTCTCTGATAAGGTGCTGTTCTCTCATAAAATACTATCAATAGATAAATCAATCCACCGATACTTCTGTAAGTATAAATAAAATCCTTTGTTATTTCTCTTTCCTGGCAGTGACCTCTCATAAACTCGCCGTAGGGTCAGAGGTGTATGCACGGCATGTCTGGTCATGTCTGTGTAGTGCAGCCCGTTGTTTTTATCTGAGCCCCAATGCGGACTATATCTGTTTTAGCAGGGTGTTCTGCCCACGATAACACTCTCTCTTTCTTGTCAGGTTTGATTAGCCCAAGTGAATGCTCACATGGCTAAACCACTTGTGCTGCTGGAGGTAGTTTGGATGTCTCCACACAGAACTGCATTACACCATCATCTGTAATAAAGATTTTGCAAACCAAATACAGCTCCTTCTAATGCTTAAATGACAGACAAGATGGTGGCACCAGTTTGTGTGAGCAGAGAATCTGACTCTGTAGTTGAGACGTGCTTAAGACAATTGCCAGTGACTGTTCAGTTGTATTAGAGTGCAGGTTACTTTCCCCCCAGGGCATTTTGATCCTGACATTAATAGAAAATAAAGAGCAGATTTTCTCATTAAACATCATGGCAGCTGATACAACTGGTTGGGATCTGCTGATGGTGACAGTGCTAAACTTACAGTTGCTTTTCCAATAGCTGTGTTTCAAACTTGAAACCGGGGGACAGCACTGATGCAGGAAATGAGGCTCCTCTTCCTTCCCCAAAGGTAGATTTTCCTTGTGAACCATTGTGCCTGCAGCGCGTTTCTGAGTCAGAAGTATCCCCAGCAGTCTCCTCCTGACAATCGTGTCTCATTTTACAGACCAAGTATGGACCTTCCACAACAGATCCTTGCTGGATGGGCTCTGATGGGCCAGCTTACAGGGAGAATTTTTTTGTTTTGCTTCTACGTGAAGAAAAAAAAATCACAGAATCACAGGATCAATTAGGTTGGAAAAGACCTCTAAGATCATCGAGTCCAGCCTTTGTCCAAACACCACTTGTCAACTAGACCATGGCACTAAGTTCCATGTCCAGTTTTTCCTTAAACACTTCCAGGGGACAGTAACTCCATCATCTCCCAGGGCAGCCTGTTCCAATGTCCAATCACCCTTTCAGTGAAGAAATCCCTCCTAATGTCCAAGCTAAACCTCCCGTGGTGTAATTTGAGGCCATTTCCTCTTGTCCTGTCACTGGTTGCCTGGGAGAAGAGACCAACTCCCACCTGGCTACTCCCTCCTTTCGGGGAGTTGTGGGGATCGATAAGGTCACCTCTGAGCCTCTTTTGCTCCTCTTAAGCACCCCCAGCTCCCTTAGCAGCTCGTCGTGAGATTTGTGCTCCAGACCCTTCCCCGGCTCCGTTGCCCTTCTCTGGACACACTCCAGCACCTCAATGTCCCTCTTGTAGTGAGGGGCCCAGAACCGGACGCAGCACTCGATGTGTGGCCTCACCAGTGCCGAGCATAGGGGGAGAATCCCTTCCCTAGCCCTGCTGTCCACACGGTGACCCTCAAACCAGAAAGAACCCACCCAAAAACCACTACGACCAACTCCGGGGGACGAGAATGTCCCTCGTTCCTCAGTGGGAGTAAGAGCCAGGCCTATCTGGCTCCCGGCGGGCGGGCGCGGGCTGCCGGCGCGGCGTGTCCTGGGCCGCCGTCGGGCCGCGGGCAGGGGGACGCGGGGACAGGGGGAC
>VZRV01000144.1:812761-858893 GCA_013398115.1 Falcunculus frontatus
CCCCCAAATCCCTCCTTCTCCCCCCCACCCCGCGGGACCGATAGGGCGGGGGGCACTTCTCCCCGCCTCCGCCGCGTTTCCTCCGCGCTCCGCTCCCCGAGGCCGCCCGCCTGCCGGCAAAATAACAACCAAAAATAAATCGAAACCAGGCGCGGGTCCCCTCCAGCCGTAAAAATAACCAGAAATTCCCAGGGCGGCACCGACCCCCGGCGTTTGCCATCAGCCCCTTTCCGGGTGTTCCGGTGCTGGTGCCTACAAAATCGACACCTCTCCCCCCCCGCGGCGGACGCGACTGGGCGGTTCTTTTAAATTTTTATAATTCTGTACCCGCGGTTATCTGGAGGCCGCAGCGGGGCTGCGCCGCCGCCAAGTTTATTGTTACCGGCGCGTTCCGTGCTCCACTCGCGGGGCTGGATCCGGCCGCGGCGCTGGGCGGGCGCGGGGCCCTGCAGGGCGCGGAGCCGCCGCGAGAGGGAGCCGCGCACCCGCGGATGCGCCGGGGCTCCCGCATCGCCTGTCCCGAAACCCGGCCTTGGGGCACCCGAGCCGCAGCGGAGTCGGCGGCAGAGCTGTCACACAGTCCCCCCCAGTCCTGACCTTTTCCAGTCCTGGCTCTGTGCAGAACGGCGGCAGTCGTGCTTCAGCTTGGAGGATGGTTTTGGGCTAGGTGTAGGTGTTCCTTGGGAAAAACGTGGGTCCGGAAAAAGTGGGTTTTGAATAGGGAATTTAATCTAAAAGTCCAAGAGAGGATTTATTAATGTATCGAGGAGTGTGGAGAGGATGGAGCCAGGCTCTTCTCGGTGGTACCAAGCAACAGGACAAGAGGCAGTGGGCAGAAACTGATGCACAGGGAATTCCACCTGAACATGAGGAAGAACTTTACTGTGAAGGTGACTGAGCATTGCAACAGATTGCCCAGAGTGGTTGTGGAGTCTCTTTCCTTGGAGATATGCAAAAGCCATCTGGACACAATCCTAAGAAACCAGCTCTGGGATGACCCTGCTTGAGCAGGAAGATTGGGCCAGATGACCCACTGTGGTTCTTTCCAACCTGATCCGTTCTGTGACTTCGTCTCTTGCTCTAGGTGTGAGGCAGAATTAATCAACTGGGAGAAAAGTAATAAAGCTGGAGCAGGAAACGACAAAGCTTCCACAGAAATAAATGTGGTAATAATATCACAGACGGATATCATGTTTCCAAACGTATGTTGCTAATCTGAATTTGTCATTCTGACACCAAAACTAACACGAGGAAATACACTGGATACTTTTGACTGACAATATAACAGAGAATATAAATTTTGTTAGTTCTGTGAATGCTGACAGAGGGAAGAAGAACCAGCTTTCCCTTAAAATCAGGGTTGCTGTCAGGCCCCTCGCTGGGAGGGTACCTGTGGTACAGCTGAACTGGGGGCAGCTTTGTGGTTTGCCATGTCCGCACTGAGCTGTGTGGGTGTCAGGTGGACAGCACACGTTGGCCAACTCTTCCCTTGGTGAGGTCAGGTCTCGGGAAGTCTGCCTGAGGGATCCCTGCTGAAGCCAGTGGAAGCTGGCACAGATTGGTGATGAGTGACCCTTTGCCACAGTGGAGCTGATTTTATGTTGTACGTGCTGGGACTCTCCTAGGGAAAATGGAAATGGATGGTGCTTGGTTAAGTGTGGAGGATGAACCCCTATTTTTAAGGTCATGCAGAATATATTTTCAGTACTAATTATTTTTATTATCATTATTTTATTTTAATAGGCCGGGTACTGTGGCTCTGCGTGAAATCAGGCGCTATCAAAAGTCCACCGAACTTTTGATCCGCAAACTCCCCTTCCAGCGTCTGGTGCGTGAAATTGCTCAGGACTTCAAGACAGATCTGCGCTTCCAGAGCGCTGCCATCGGTGCTTTGCAGGTGAGCCTTGCCGGGGCAGCCCGGGGTGCCGGGGCAGGCTGGAAGTGCCCCTCCAGCCGGGATTCCCTGGAGCCCCCGGAGCGGGGCCGGGGGGCTCCGCCCCGCGCCCCCATTGGCCGGGCTGTTTCCAGGGTTAGTTTGGGCTCTCTCTGATTGGTGGGGCTGCCGCCGTGGGCGTGGCCCGCGCGGGTAGGGAGGGATGCGCACCTCGGCCTTGCCTTGCCCACGGAGGACTTGGGAATGCCTGTGGGTACCGTGGGATAAAACAGCGTAGGGACAGCTCAGCAGCTCCTTACAGAGCTCTAAGTGTGTTTTTGTGGGGTTTTGGTTTTTTTTAAATAGCCCCTCAATTAGTTAGAACCGTGCATCTTATTAAGATGCTTGAGGAAAACACGTTTCCTCCACCCCTGAGCTCTGCTGGAGGCTCTGCCTTTGGAAGCTCTGCAGTTGGAGAGGAAAACTTCGTGTAAAGCTGGTTCTGGGGTGTCCTAATGGAGGTCTTGGTGTCCTCAAATGCTCTCTAAAGAAAAACAGCCCAGTAAGCCACATCTAAACACAGTTAAGGAAATAGCTGCTTTCCTAGGATGTAGTTGACGGTAAACACATTTTTTAATACATTAGTTACATAACTTATTTGGAGTATACGGAGAGCAAAATATTAATTGCTCTTTCTGGCCCAAATTCTTGAATCTAAGTTAGGATGCACCAGAAGACTCAGTTCTTATCATGGGAGCATCTCCCTCTTGCGATAAAAGACACTCCTGATTAAAGATCTTTACTGTTCTTTTAGCTGTTGAGAGATTGTTCCAGAACCTATCTGTAATTGTAGTCTGTCTGACATGCAGGCAAAATGGTCTCTTTCTAGTTAATGACTTCCAGTTGATAAAGGGCCAAGACATTTGCGATGAGAACCCATAAACTTGGGCATATGCTTAGCTTCAAAAGGTGGCTCTGTGTGTTTGCAGAGTTGCTGCTTTTGCTTTTAGTTATTCTGCATGGCAGTTCTTAAATCCTGAGGTTTATCTGTGTGTCTCTCTATCTAGAACTGCCTATTAAAATTTAGTGGGTAATACACTTTCAGAAGGCTCCTGATTTGAACCTTCCTGGTTTTGCATTAAGGAGTTGTTGGTATAGAACTTGGTCACATAGTGTGTTCTGCTTGCATATTTGAAAAAAAACCCAAACTCGAAACAGTAAAATAAATTTTAAAACCCCCCAAAATTTTTAACCCCTTGGGTACCATGTTGTTTGTGCCAGCATGGATATTTGGTGAAGTGTCTTAACTCTTCACGTAGTGATGTGACAAAACTTTGTTAGGGGTTCTCATATCCTACTGCATATGAAATGACTACAGCCCTCATCTGCTGTAGTAAATATTCTTTCTTCGTATTGGATAATCTTATGTTTTTAAACAGGGTCTTTGAACCTAGTAAGTTGGTTCTTGGAGTTCCTGACAATGAAGTGGTTCACAAAAGTTCTTCTCTTGTGTGTTTTGTAGGAAGGGTGATCTTGACCTCCTTTCTATAATTGAGCCCCATCATTCTCACCTTCTCAGCCCAGGTGTTGCCGTGTCCAGTACTGGCACACAAAGATGCTTCCTGGGAGATTGATAGGTGTTAGAATTCCATGTCAGCCCAAAAGTGTGTAAACAGTTAACCATTGCTGTGCTGGGCTTAGCAGCAGCTAACTTAACAGGAGTCAGGAGAATATTTAGGTCCAACTGAGCATCTGCCTAAGTCAGAATCCTGTCTGCAGATGCTCAGTAACAGGGAAAACCACTGTGGTCAGCGTTGTTGTGCTCGCAGGTGCTGATCCCTGGTTCTCACAGGTGTGAGAACCTTGTGTGACACTGGGGGCCTGTGCTGTGTCCCCAGATAGGACATGCTTGGGCAGGAAGAAAGTACAGGAACGGGACAAGTGTCTGATGGTAATTCTGACTCAAGTCCTGGTTTTGATGGTTCAAGGAGTTCCTGAACTAAAGGAGTTCTCTTATTTCTAATACTTCTCAGTGTATTTTTTCCTGCTAATTTTTGACTTTTCGAGTTAAGCAACCTCTTCAGTATCTGTGGAAGGAGCTGTGTGCCTTAACTGTGTGTTGGGAAGGAATACTTGCTCTTCTTTTCCCTGGCACCTGCCAATTTCACCTGATGCTCAGGAACTCATACTCTGGAAGAGGCAGCAGACAAGTGCCTCAAACAGTGTAACCCAGCCTTTGAAAAGAGATTTTCCTAAACAAACTAACCTTTTGGTAATTTAACCCCTTCCTATCTCGTGAGAGTCCCATGGGAATATTGGTTCTGTTGTGTTCTTACCAAATGGCAGCAGTACACTACTTTAGACACAGAATATTATTTGGTGCTTCATAAGATAATGGAGGATTTTAGTTTCTGAAAATCTAAAACTTCTGATGTTTGTGAGTAATAAAGATCAAAACCCCAACTTAATGCCGTGTTACATTGTACTTTTAATTCTTAACTACGATTCTTTTTTTTTCCTGGTGCTCAGAGAGTGAAAATGTTCTTACCTCTTTTCTTCCACACTAGGAGGCAAGTGAAGCCTACTTGGTTGGCCTGTTTGAAGACACCAACCTGTGTGCTATCCATGCCAAACGTGTCACAATCATGCCAAAAGATATCCAGCTAGCACGCCGCATACGTGGGGAGCGTGCCTAAACCTCACCACGATGGGTTTGTCATTCTCGAAGCAAAATCTTCTTCCTGTTATTGGTAGTAATGAACGTTAGATATTTTTTCCATGGGGTTAAAAGGTACCTTAAGTATATGGTTGCAAGTGGAAAAATAGGGGACAGAATTGGGTATTGGCAAGTTTTCTTTCCATTTTCATTTGTGTGTGGATTTTTAATATAAACAAGGGGACATAAAAACAATCAATGTGGTCAAAAAAATAAAAAAATGAATCGTTGAAACTTCTTCACCAAAACAACTTTATAAAAAAAAAATATAAATAAACCTGTCAAATTTTTCTGGACAATGCCAGCATTTGGATTTTTTTAAACAAGTAAATTTCTTATCAATGGCAACTAAATGGTGTTTGTAGCATTTTTATCATACAGTAGATTCCATCCATTCACTATACTTTTCTAACTGAGTTGTCCTACATGCAAGTACATGTTTTTAATGTTGTCTGTCTTCTGTGCTGTTCCTGTAAGTTTGCTATTAAAATACATTAAATGATGCTTGTTTTTAGTCTTGATTTTTAAATATTACGCACGGGTTATACTGATTAAAAGGTGATCAGCTTTCCCTCCCCTTTTTCTCTTCAATTCATGGCCTAATTTCTTGGAGCAGATTTGGGAAACGCTGGGGATACTGACTTGGCTGAAGTAGTGTACATGTGAGGTTCTTTCAAAGGTGTAAAATTTGTCTGTTCCACATAAAAGCAAATTTGGTGAGTATAGTACTAGGTAGAGTCTGGAGCTGGACTGAGCTCTCTGAGCTACAGTGCTAAGAATCAGCAATTTGTTATCATTTCAATTCCTTTCTTACTTGATTTAGTGCTGAATTTGGAAGCATTTCTGATTTTCATGTCTTTTTAGTATGGTATAACTGGTGGAGTGTAGTGGTTTGGGTTTTTCTGTTTGGTTTTTTTTTTTCTTGGGCATTTTTTGTTGTATTTTTTTTTACCCTTTTTCACTCTGTTAGTTTCTTGGTTTGTAGCTGTTCTCTTTTTGGTTGACTACCTTTCTGTTTCAGTCACACCCTCTAGCATTTTTGAGAGCTTAGTCCACATGTGATTAGTTTCATTTTGTACACTCCAATCTAAAAGAGACTTTTGTTACCATTTTTATTACAATTCTTCATACAAGCAGTACTTGGGCAGGATCACACATTTAAAACTTACTGGGTTTTTATGTTCTCCCGCAATTGCTGATGAAAGTTCACGTGAAGAAATTTACTGCTGAAATTATGTCCTGTGAAAACTTGGGTCTAATTTTTCCCCCTGAAATTTGTTTAAGGGTTCTGGCAGACCAGTCTGGAAACGAGTTATGTGCTGTAGTTCTTGATAGCTCTTGCAGATAATGAAATGAGCTCCACAGAAAATACGTAGGCGGTGAACAGATTTCACCTCCATGCTAAGGCTCCTGCAGAGCTTATTTGCTGCTAACTTCTTTCAAGAGTTTTTGAGTGAGCTCTAAACACGAGTGAATTTGTCTGAAGATTTCCAAAGAGGATTAATAGAGATATATTATCTGCTTTGGTATCTTGAACAGAGAGCCAAAAATTACAGAATAAATCACAGTATTCATAACTTGCTCGGCTTTGGTAATGAATGCTGTCTGCCAGGGTTGTGCAAAGGAAAGTCTGTTTAAATGGAGTAGCTTGTCACAGGCAAGACTAATGCTAGACAAAATGTGATCACATCCTTTTGATGCCAAGCAGTTCATAGCTATCAACTAAAAATTAAGGAAGACCTGTCTTGGAGCATCCAGAACAACAGAAATATAAAAGGTGAGCAACTGAGACTTAACTGGCTTAAGATGTCACTTCTGTCTACTTGATTACAATCCTGTTAAACTTGCTATCAGTGCATTTCAATATAATTAACTACTTGTTTTGTCCTGTACTTCAGAATTCTGTTTCACCTATCAGTCAATGGTGCTGCAAGCACCTACACAAAAAGGTAATTAGGCTGGCTTAGTTTGGGTGTTTTTTGCTTAATAACCTGGAATTGAAGTATTGATAAGGAACTTAATTTTTTTCTTTCTTAGGTATATTAGGAAACCAAGTCTAGAGATTTTGGTTCTCAAATGAAATAGTGAGTTCTTTCTCTTTGAGAGAATTGGGGTGAGGAATATCCCGGTTTAACTGACAATGCAGTTAAACTGTTCAAGGCAGAGGAAATCCTAAGGGAAGATGAGGGGATCAGGAATCTGAGCAGATGACAACATTTATGTGCTGTGCTATACTCGCAGCTTTGGGATAAACTTGGCCCTTTTGGAAGTTGTGGTCCTAGAGGTGCCCCAAGTACCCTGTTAGTGATTAGCTCTCTGTGTCTGTATCAATGCCAAGAAACTTCAGTCTCTAAAGTAGTTTACCTCTTCCCCCCCCCCCCCATGCCAATTGCTGTTTCCTGGGCAATTCAGGCACAGCTGAGATTCTGAATACTAGAAACAAGTTCTGGTGCTGTGGATGTACTTCTGTGGAGCAGTTTAACTGTCCTGAGTGGAAGGGTGGATGTGAAGTGGCTCCCTGTTAGTAACAGTCTTATTCAGAAGTTGAACATCTCTTTAAGATGTTGTTTGATGTATGTCCACAGCTCAGTTTCTGAATTATTTTGGTGAAGTCCTTTATAATATGTATGTGATAAGCTGGGTTTTATATTTACAGCTGTGTGTTAACAGTTGTATTTACTTGCCATTTCCTCCACAGTAAATACAAACCCTTATTTTGAGTTGCTTGCTTTGTATTAGCAACACAAAACCCCAACTTGCTTACCAGAGCCAAAAATTAATGTAGTGGGAAATAATTTCAGACAGAAGACCAACCCCTCTTGTGTGGCTTTATCAAATTCAACTGGCAGTTCTTGAGAGCTTGACTAAAATGGAGCTTAAACCCAGCATTTCAGTTTTTATTTAGGAAAGTAACTTGCCGAATACAAAGTAACTAATGTTAGTGGACCTATGTTTTAGTGTTGCATCTCTGGACTGTGTTCCTCCAGCCCTTTATCCCACCTGGCAGTAGCTATTAGGTGATCCTAATCCAGGGACCAGATTCCAGTTTTTGATGTGACTGGAACCAGTGTGTCTCATTGACATCTGTACTCCCTGTGCAACTGTTTTTGGTCAATTAGCTAGAATTGGACTCTGCATATCTGCTTGCTCTGGAACAGGCAGGAGGAGAGGAACATCCATTTCCCTTCAGTGTGCAGTTTAGGTTCAGTCTCACAGGACACTTAATCCAAACTCATGCCTGTGCTACCATTCCAATACCAGCTTTTCCTGCCACACCTGCCTCCCTTGGGGCACTGTGGTGGGTTACTTCCATGTACCTTCTGGAGCTTAATTTTAAATTTCATGGTTTAATAAAGTACAGGCAATGTTCTGGTCAAATATTTTGTTCACTGCAATTTTATTTCTTACTCTGGCAAGAAACCGCACGGCTTTTCTTCGTCTTCATAGGAGTAAGAACTTAATAACTCTTTTCATATAACTTGGTTTCAAAGGCTGGAATTAAGAGGAGGAATTCTAGTGTCAGGATAGTTGTTGGGTTCTTTTTTTCCCTTGGTCTGGATCAGGAGGATATTGGGGAGCTGTTTGCTCAGCTTTTACTTGTGTCTTACTCCCATGTAAAATGAATCATCCTCATTGATGAGATGTTCTTGCACTAAGGGGATGTTGCGGACTTGTTCGTGGTAGGTTGGCCTCTAAACAAGTATTCTGCTGAACAGAAAGCCATTGTTTATGTATTTCTATTTTTTAATCTGTGAGGAGGCTTTGATCTTTTGACCTTGGCAATATGATGTCAAAAAAATAGCTCAGTGTGTAAAAAGCTTTACGTCTGTCAATAGTAGTGTTAAAAAGGGATTGTTAGGACTGCATAGGCTGATCTTAATGTAAGCCACCTTTTTGATTGCCTTCCTGGGAATATTACCTGTTACATGATCACAACTAAATAAATACACAAGAAATTATTTATTTTAAATGAAGAGTATTGTCTAATTCTGAGAAATGGCTGCAAAATGCTGAGGCTCAGGAATGCTCTCAGTTGCAGCATACCTAGGCTGAAGCTTTCTGCTTTTTCCTTCTTGGTGATCCTTCCTGTCCCTCTGCAGCAGTAACACCAAAGATCAGGACGCTGGGGTAAAATCCCACAAAAGATGAGGTTGAGGTCAAAGACGGGGTGTGTGCTCTCCAAGTCAATGCCGTAGTTGCTCTTCAGTGGGAAATAAGCCTGGATTTTTTGTCCATCTCTCTTGAGAACACATTTGTAGGCTTACATGGAGCTCGTGGTTTGAGACGTGCGCTCCACATTCTCTGCTGTATTGTCCCTTGCCAGCAGCATCCCCCTCATCTCCTTCTGCAGGCAGGCTATTACACACAGCAGGGCCTCTAGCAGCAGGGGTGCTTTATGTTACTGAAAGCTCCTGCGATGTCAGAAAGATTTAGGAAGTATTAAAAAAAAAAAAAATCCCTACAGCTCTGGAAACCACTTGTGTCTCCTGCTGGTGTCAGGACTGGGCATTCTTGTCCCCCTCCCTTGAGAGGAGCTGCCCTCACCCCCTTTTTGTGTTCATACATGTGCTGTTTCATGGAAGCATCCCAAACACAACCCAGCTGGAAAATGTCTGTGGCCTATACATCCTGGAGTGAGTGAGAGCTAATCCCATGTGCCTTGGTGATAAATGCGGACCCTTGGGTTTGCCCCACCACTCTTCACTCCTGAGCAATTGATCTCCACTCCTGCCAACCTTGGTTTGCAAGAGATTGTGTGATTTCAGCTACTTTAGCTTTCCTCAGCATCTGTTGAGTTGGTGAGGAGTATATTCCCTCTTCTGCCTTCACCTTGTGCCTGCTCTGAGGAGGGGCTGAGACAGCACCGCAGTCACCATCAGGTGAGAGACATTCCTTTCTTTTCCGCGTGCTGGAGGAGCAGGAAGGCTGAAGGAACAGTATTTACAGTCCTGCTCAGGCCTCCCTCTCCAAATGCATCACTACCTGGCAGCTGAGGCGCTGTCAGGCAGCCCGTGGCTGGGAATGCTGCCAGGTGAACACATGGGCGCGGATGCCGGCCGTGAGGAGCGCGGGCACGATTCGGGGATGGCAGGATGGGCGTCCCAGCTGGGTGCGGCCCCAGGACCGGCTACCGCTGAGGGGCTGCGTGTCCCTACATCTGAAGGCTGGAGCCGCTTCAAGCGGCCTCGGTGCCGGCTAATTCGGGGCACGGGAGAGCTGCCAGGCTCGGGCGTGCGGATCCCTGGGACCTCGGGCTTTGGCTTGGCTGCGGAGCAGGGCAGGGAGCTGGCAGGAGCGGCACAAGCTCCGTGTGCTGCCTTGCTGACGTGCTTTGCCCGGAGGGGCTGTCGGTAGTGGCTTTTCCTTCGTGCCTCCTGCCATCTGCCCCGCGCTGGGGCTCAGGGCGTGGGCCAGGAAGATGCTCAGATGAGGGGAGACTTCTTCAGCGGGTCCTGGGGGTGTGGGCGGTGTTTGGAGCACGGGAGTGCCAGGCTGATGCCGGCACTGCTCTCCCAGGAGGACGGGCTGTGAGCGGGGACTTCACCAGGCAGATGCGAGCAGCAGGAGCAGTCCCAGGCATTGGTCTGAGGGATCTTGCTGTGGATGGATGCACTGTCTTCCTGGCATGGTGGAGGTCTGTTGTTCCAGGAGGGTTTTGCCATGTTCCCAGGGCATAACCTGAGCCGTGGTTTGCTGCTGACTCTCGGGGCAGTCGCTGAACTGACACAAGGGAGTTGTGACTTGCTCCTGAGTGGACTGGAACTGAGCTGGGTGGGGAGCTCAGGTGTTTCCTGAGACAACACAGAACCAGCCGAGGGAAAGCGTTACACAATGTGTGCACATGCAGTAGCTGTGGGCTCCCTCCAGCCCCCTCTTCAGGTCTGTGCGCGCAAAAATTGAGCAAAAGCGTTTTTCTTTGCATCGTTGAGGAAGAGGGACTCATTTAGCGAATTTGGGTTGGGGGCTTTTATGGTGATGCCATCCCCATCCCCAAGAGAAAGACATCCTTCCTTCCTCCCCTTTCCTGGGACATGAAATGCTTTAAAATTATGGTACTTGCCCTTGTTTTGAAGTGTGGAGTGTGGCTCTTTGATAAAACCTCCAGCTCTGCTGTGCAGCTCAAACATAGTGGAGTTAAGAGATGTTTTCTGCCTGGTGTCAGCTTGAAGCCTCGCAGACACCGAATCCCTCTAGAGGAGGGCACATCTGTTCAGGAATCTGATCTCATTTCTGCCTTATAGGTTCTCCAGCTAAATGGACCATTTGCTTTCGTGAAAGTAATTGCTTTGAATGCTGTGGAAAAGAGAAGCCAAAGCCACAGACAGCATCTAACCTCTCTGGTGTTTATTCAATAAATTAATAAGCACTAACAGGGTAGCATTCGAGTTCGTAACAGGGCACAGCCTACTTTTAAGCCATCCTGGATACTGTTAGAGGAGCACTCTGTGCAGCAGCCACTCTCTGGAATGTGAAAGCCCTGGCTGTGGGTGCAGACAGGGGTTAGAGTGCACCCAGGAGCATCATAGAGCCAGGGCGTAACAGCTCCATAGAAACACATCTGCTCCTGCCATGCCGAGGAGGAGCTGCTCTGGCTCCACAGCTGCTGCTGCTGGCACTGAATTGTCCCCCTGCTCTGCCTTACCTGAGCCTCAGAGATCCTGTAAAATGCAGTGCTAAAGCCGGGATGCTGTTGGCCTTGGCACGTTGCTCCTGAGGCTGCCCTGGCCTTCCTGATGCCTGGCTGTTGTGCAGGCAGGGAATGTGCTCCCAGCATGGAAGGAACACAGCGAGCCTGTGTCCCCAGCACAGGGAAACCTGGGTTGCTCAAACTCCGTGTCACCGTGACTTGTGTGCTCTCTCTGCAAATAAGAGAGGCATAATTCCATTCTTGACATAAATCTTCTCCTCTCCCCTGCCCCTCTCTGCACATCCATAGCCCTGCTCACTGTAAAACAGGAGTACCACTACATTCCCTGTCTGGAAGGAGCAGAGGGTCTGCCCCATGCACAGGCTCCCTCTCCTGCCACTGCACACCCACCTATTAAAAAAATAGTGTTATATATACATATATTTATTGTAAATATATTATTGTGAATTATACGTAATTATATATGTGTGTATTAAAATGTATAATAATAATATGTTATTATTTAAGCATGTGAGGTTGGGCAGATGCTTTTTTAATGTTTAAATTATAATATGTCTATCATAATTATATATTTAGACATATTAAAAAAAACATTTCCTCAATCTCATACCAGCGTCACAAGGGGAGAGGAATGGAGTATTAGGATGGAAGGTTGCTGCTAGGTTTATATATATAACTCTCTATATCTACAATTTTTTTTTCTATGGGGCTGCTACAGGTAGGTTGCCCCAGGTTTACTTGTTAATATTGCCTTTTCTATTTTTTTTTTTTTAAGTGGCAAAAGTTGCATGGATTCTTCAGAAAGAAGAAACATTTTTACTGATGTACAGTGCTAAAATGGCACCAACCAGACCGTGGAGCTCATATTTATCACCCAGGCCACAGCCACCAGGGGCCAGCCCAGGCACTTTCTTTGGAGGCTCTGAAGGGCTGCAATGTGGAGAACAGCGATTTCTCTCCCTCCTGTGCATGTACCTGCTCTGTCCTGCCCTCTCCTCACCTCCCCCGAGAGCTGCCTTCACAGTCTTGAGACAGATGCAGCACATTTCTAATGGTGACTTCTTTCTTGTGTATCTTTTACTAAATATAAGAAAATCCATTTTGTTTCTCCAACAGTCTTCCATCCTCCTGGTTTTCCAGCACGTGCTCTGCAGAGCAGCTCAGAGTCAAGGTGTTTGCCTCAGCCTTCAGCTTGCAGAGACAATGTGAGAGGGAGATGAGGAATGGGGTGCAGTAAAGCCAGTGGCAGAGCAAGTGTCCAGTTCCAACAGGCTCCTGGCTGGATTTGGGGTCATGCAAAGCTGTGGTTTCCCCTTGTGACAGCAAACCTGTGGGGTTGCAGGTTTTGCTGCGGGATGGATGAAGATGGCTCCACCATCTGCAGCTCACTTTTAAGCAAAGTAAATAGGTAGCAGACAAGGTCCACTGTAAGCTGACTGGCACCACATAGAACTGCTTTTGTTTAGCACCATGGTGCTACTGTCATCCTCAGGATGTAGCCTGTTTCTAATCACTTCTTCAGCTGGCCTAATTATGATGTGTTGGTCCTGAGTTGCAGCTGTTTTTATCCCAGTAATGTGGGGATTCACAGAGTACCTATGGCTGCATCCCCTGAGTGCAGGGAGCTGCTGGACCAAGGTGCCAAATCTCAGCTCCTGAGTGAAACTCAGTAAGATACTGAGCTATAGCTTCGGGGTGGAGGCAGTCAAAATAAACTTAACCAAGCCTTTACCCACTGGTGACTATACAATGCCACAGTTGTGACCAGTGCTTCACAGGCTGAGGAAGAGCACGCTGGAAGTGTTTCTGTATCAAATAAACTCAGGACCAAGTACAACAAACCACAGGGTGGAGCAAAAGTGTGATGGAGACACAAACAAGCAAAAAAACGAGCATTGGGGAAGAGCTTCCCTGGGCTGCAGTCAGCACTGGGGACACAGACACCCAAATTCTCTCCGTGAGCCCAGGAGCAGGATTTCCCTTTCCAGCCTTGCCTCGAGAATGACTTTCTCAACTCTTTTGGGCAAATTACGTAATTTCTGGATTTTTGTTTTCTCTCCTAAATAAGAGGTTGCTGCTTTTATGCCTTTGCAGTGTGGCTGGGACAACTGTAAGTGTTTGCAACACGCTCCAAAGAGCCACCAACCACTAGGTGAGATTTACCCCAGAGATGAGGGGTTTAGCTCCTGGAATGCACCCTCCTCCTATTGCAGATCCTCTGAAAGCTGGGATCGATGCTCCACTGTTGGCAGAGCAGGAATTCAGGTGGGACCACAGAGGCCTCTCCTGGGAAGCTCAGAGAGGAGTGCATTTCTGCTGATGGAAATCAGCTTTCAGCAGCATTGCTGAGCTCCCTGCTGCTTTAAATGCTCGCCTAGATGTTAATAATGATGTTGTTCCATAGCTGAACAGATTCAAACAGTGGGAAATACACCCACCTTATTTAGAGGTGGCTAAATAAGCGTATTTTATTTAATAAAATGTCATAACACTCTTTTGGCATTAGGCCTGTTCTCGGTGTCCCCTGTGCTGGTTCCTGTGTCTCTGTTGGGTACGGGGCTGCCTGGTGCTGATATTGGCAGTCAAAACGTGGGGTTTTTTTAATGAGGAACCAACATCTTTGAGTGAGGTTTTTGGCTCCACTTTGTGACTGCAGTCAGCCAGTGACAGTTGAAGATTATGACATTAAAAATATATTTTTTAACTACAGTTAATTGATCCTCATGGGAAATTAGCATGCAATGGGCCGATTGCTCTCTATTTATCACTCTGCTCTACTGAATGAACTTGGCTGTGCTGTCTGCTCCTGTATTTCCACTGTGATCCATGAATCCCCTTGTACCTCGGTGATGCCAGGCCTGGATTTCCGAAGGCAGAGGCTTAACCTCAGCTGGGACAGGCAGCAGCCACCCCGCTCTGCAGGTGCCACTGGAGGACATACACTGCTGGATGGTTTCAGACATTCTGTGGGTGCTCTGCTCTAGTCTGCATCCCTGTTTTTCTTTCTGCTGCTTTCCTTCTCCTGCCCCACTGCAGCTCCGGCTGGGAAGCCAGGGCCATGTGTGTGTCTCCAGGCTATAGATGGAAACTCTGCTTTCTGTGACCGACCGTGGCTCTGCAACAAACAAGGGGAGCGTGTCCCTGGCACGTTAAGCAGATGTTCAGTCTCCAGACCTCATTTCAGGCAGTCGGAAATGAGAAGGGAGAAGATGATTTTCTTCTCCTCCCCAACAGCCAGCGATGCCCTTGCAAAGCTCCAGTGTTGGCGATGCCAGGCTGCAAACCCGGCGTGAGCAGCTGTGCTGGAGCTGCTAGCTGGATTGCAGGGATGCTCCCTCCCAGGATATTTGAGTGTGTGAGGCTGGCTCCAGCTGCAGAGATGGAATGGGCTGAAAGGATGCTTTAGAGGCACTGAAGAAATGCTGAAAGAATATGCTGGAAGCTTGGGGGTTATGGGGCTGTGTCACAGCTGAGCTGACCGCTTTAATTCTCCTTCGAGCTACTCTCTATTTATTTCTTTCAGAAGCAGCTCAATTTTTCATAACTTCCCCGTGTGAAAGGCTTATTATTTTCTGTTGTTGTTATTATTCTCCAAGGTTACGCAGCATCTCTGTGGCAGAAATGCAGCCCTAGGAATGAGCTGAGCCATCTTGGCTCCCATTTTCGCATCCATCCAGACACCTTTGCCCTCACCCCCAGGCAGCAGTGATGGGGAGATGTCCCGTTGACAGAGGGATGTAATAAGGGTTATAAATAGAATAACTGGGCACAAAGAGCTAAATGATGTGTAGATGTGCTCTAGTTAATTGGGGACACTATAAACAGCATTCTACCTGGGCTGGACACAGTCAAGGGGAGGTGGTTTGCTCCTTTCCTTCTGAGACATGAGGAGCAGAGCGGGAAGTTCTCAGCCCTGTGCTCCAGATAAGAAGTCAGCCTTCCCCTAGCCAGGCTGACCACACTCTTCCCACCTGCATCTATGCAAGCAGTTAAAATGACCCCTCGTGTTCCCATTTAAGTTGTTTTAACTGCACAAATGACTTCTATGTAGGTGCAAGGAAGACAGTGGTCAAAATTACAGGCAATGGCTACTTGGAGAGCAGAGCATCCATGCAGCAGGCTGGGAAATTCTGAGTATTTCTCGGAAGAAAATGGAAGGGCAGTGGTGCCCTATTAAAGCTGTTCCAGAATAAATCCAGCACTGAGCAGAACTGCTTCAAATCCACATTCTCCCTAAGGAAAGTTTTCCTTGCAGCAGCAGCACAGTGGTCACCACAGTGGGATGCTCCAGCAAAAAGCATCTCAAGGCTGCACCGGGCAGCATCTGCCTTTCAGAGGATGCTGCAGGAGTGACAGATCCCAGGCTGATTTCCCAGGCTGGTTTTGAGCTTGGCTGCTCAAAAACCCCAAGGAGCATCCTTTGTAGTGACAACGGTTGAAGCTGTTTTGGGTAAATGCTTCAACTTCCCATCACAACAGCAGGTGTCCCCTGTCCTAGGGCTTCTCCTTAGTCCTACATCCACCCAGAGAGTGCCACCAGAGCTGCAGGTACTCCACTTACAGCAAGGCAAGGATGTGGGAAGCATTCCCATGGGAACCTGGCCACGTCCTGCTCCCCAGCCCGCACTCGCTTCGCTGTGCCTTCGGTGGGACAGCAAACCAACCTCATCCTGGGCTGCATCCCCAGCAGGCTGAGGGAGGGGATTCTGCCCCTCTGTTCTTGCCCTTGTGAGACCCCACCTGCAGTGCTGCATCCAGCTCTGGGACTCCAGTGTAAGAAGGACATGGGCTTGCTGGAGTGGGGAGAGCTGGTTGTCCAGCTTGGAGAAGAAAAGGCTCTGGGGAGACTTTGTAACACCTTCTAGTATCTAAAGGAGACCTAAAAAAGCGCTGGAGAAGGACTTTTTGCAAGGGCCTGTAGTGAAAGGACAACGGGAAATGGCTTTAGACTGACAGAGGGTAGGTTTAGGTTAGATACTGGGAAGAAATTCTTTACTGTGAGGGTGGTGAGGCACTGGCACCCTCAGAAGTTGTGGATGCCCATCCCTGGCAGTGTTCAAGGCCAGGTTGGATGGGGCTTTGAGCAACCTGCTCTGGTGGAAGTTGTCCCTGCCCATGACAGGGGGATCAGAAGTAAATGATCTTTAGGGTTCCTTCCATTCCAAACCTTTCTCTGACTGTTCTGTAACCGATTGCTTTTCTAAAGTAATTGAAAATTGCTCCTGTTCATTATGCACCTATTCGGGAAGCAGTGGTTCTGAGGAATTTAGTGAGAAGTTATTTGGTGTGCATGAGGACAGTTTGGGCAGTTTTCTTTTAGCAATAAAGCAAAAAGAATCGATGGTAAAAGACTCACACGGGACAAAATCTGCTTGGGGCGCAGAGTCAATTCAGAGATGTCTTTGAGTGTCTGTGTGCAGGAAAAAACTGATTTAATGGAGCACAGTGCTCCAGTCCCAACAGTGTGGAATACCTGGGGCCCAAAGGGAGGTTTTCACAGGAGCTTCTGTCTTTGGCAGTGCTTCTGAGGGCAGTGGCCATCCCAGCACCCACCTGGCTGGGCTTTGGCCACCGTGAGGCATTGAGTGACAGCAAAGGTCACTGCAGCTCCACCAGAGCACCCAGCACTGATGGCTCACCTGGAGAAAATGGCAGCTGGAGCTGGAAAGGAGGAGGTGATGGGATTGGGAGGTGATTTTGGGTAGCAAGGGGGAGAATCTGAGGGTGTTTGCTCAGCAGGTGTGCTGAGGCTACCCAGCACAGAGAAAGATGGATCTCTGCCTTCCCCTGAGCCGGTCTCATCACATGGAAACAAGAGGCCAGGGACTGAGCTTTATGGCTGGTGTGTCTGAAACAAATCAAAGGAAAGAATATTTGGCTTGCCTGAGCGTGGCAGGGAACATGGCAAATATTTCATGTGGGAGCACAAGGGTCAAGGTGTTGCTCTGCTCTGTATTGGAGTGGCACATCCTGGTGGGCAGGGACTGATGGCAACAGCAAGGAATGGGCCAAAAGTCACAGATATTGGATCAGAATATAAATAAAAATTCTATAATTAATTATACAGCTCAGTGGGACAGAGCTGGGAGCAAAAAAGCTGCATGTCACCCCAGGGGACTGCAGTCTGCTTTAGGGACCTCCAGCTGCACTGCACTGCTCATCTCCCATCTTCCCAGTCCCTTCCCAGTCCCTTCCCCATCCCACCTCCCTTCTGCAGCAGAAGTTGGCTATACAAAAGGACAGGATTTCAGAGACAAGACAAAAATGGTCTTTCATTTCCATCCGTGTTTGCTCACTCATCTCTCTGACTCCGTAAGTCAGAATTTAGCACCCAACACCTCCCCTTCCCACCCCCCCTAATTTTCCTGCCTTGTGATTTGGGTTTTCCCTGGGCATTACCCTACTCCTTGGGATGTGAAATTTCCTGCTAGGGGCGTCACTTGAATATGCATACATAATGCCAAGGCTGACCAGGGGAGATGAGAAGCATGGAAGCTGTGTGAGGGGTACAGTGTTTGTATAAAGCTTCCAGAAATGGCAGATCACTGCACTGGATGGCAGGAATGGCTCTGCAGCCTGAGCCTGCCACGCTGGGCCAGCTTTGGCATGGAGGTGGGTGTGGTGCTGGAGGAAAACCTCTCCCCTTGGGCGAGTTGCTGGAGGAGCAGCAGAAACTCCTGTGCGAGCTGAGCCAGACAGAAAGAAACATCGCTGTGTCTATTTTAGGATTTTTGTGCTGCTCCTCTTCACCACCCTGTCCAAATACATCCCTTTAATGGATGCTGCCCGAGAGGAAGCACATCCATTCTCCTGTGAGAGGGTGCTGTGCCCATAAGCCTGTTTCCCAACACTGTAAATTGGTCCCATAAAAGATGTTACTCCTCCCTGCCTCTCCTCAATAACTCCGTGCTGTGGCCATAACAGCGCTTTGCTGCCATCACATTTTTCACCAGGACTCCAGTCCCCCTCTCTTTTTTTCTCCTCCTGGGTACTGAACAGCTCCTAGCAAAACCAGGAAGTTCAGCATCCCGGAGGGGCCTGGTGAGGATGCTTTGGGAGAAGCTGGGACACTGGGCACAGAGGGGAGGGCAGTGGCAATAGGGCCACATGAGAATTTGGGAGCTGGGTGGGGGTAGCTCGGGTGCACAGAGTGAGGCCTCAGCAGCTCTGCAGTCACAAGGGTAAATCCACTGCTGTTCCAGACTCACCCTCCTGGGATAATCCCTCTGACGATCCCAGTGCCCTGTGGGAAGCCCAGCCCTGAGACAGAAGCTGCAGGGGAGGCTGTAGGCTCATCCTCAGGGGCTCAGCATTCCTTGCTGCATGAGGAGCATCTCTGCTGCTCTCATCCAGGCTGCCTTCCTGATGGATTGGGCTGCCCAGTGCCAAACAACACAAATCTGGGGGTGAAATGGAGCAGGGCAGCCCTTCTCCTGCCCACCCCAGCACACCCTTGGCACAGTGTTGGATCCACAGGGAGCGCCAGAGACCCTTCTGGTGCCCCTTGCCACTCAGAGGGGGAGACTTCCAGCTTTATTTAAAAGCAGTAAATGCCCAATTTCCCCCACTAGTGACCGAGTGGGGAAGTGCTCATCTGCACCCCATTCCCCTCTCCCCAGTGCCACTGGCACCAGTAGCAAAGTTAGGTCCTCTGTGCATGACAGAGATCCAAGTTGTGGCACCCACTGGATTTTTTTGCGGCTGCTGCTTGGGGCTGCTCCTCTTCCTTGCATGCACAGGGAATGTAGCAGAGTAATTTGTGTCTGGAAGTTCGTGTTCCCAAGTTTCTTTTCCCTGAGAACCTCAGAGCCCTTTCACTGAACACTAAAGAGGTGATGTTGTCTCCTTCAAAAATAAATGCATTCCTTGGGTACATGGTGTGTAAGCAGAGAGCAGCGTGGTTGCTGAAAATCTGCACAAGCTCAGCATCAGGGAATTATGTATTAAGATAATAAAGGTTTAAAATAAACCCTTAGAGGTTTCTCTGACAGTGGAGGCTTGGAGGTATCCCTCGGTCCCTGGGCAAAGCCTTGGGGGAATTTTAGGATGTGGTTCACCTCTTGTGTCACTTGTGTGCATGGCTGGGTGCCTCAGGGGTAACAGGGCAGGGCTGTGTGCTGCAGGGGATTCCCACATGTGGGGAATGGTCAGGATTAGGGTTAGGGTTGCACCTTTACACACAGAAATGGCACTGAAACACGGTGATCCTCTCTGCTGCTCATTGTGTGAAGGAGAGGGGGAATGTCTCAAAGCCATAAAATCCTGTCAGCTCACGTCTGGCACATCCTGCCCAACAGGTTGGGTAAAACCAAGCAGCTGCAGTGTCATCGCTCTCATTCGTGCCTAGATTTTTTTCACAGAAGATCCCATCCCCTTGCTGTTCATTCCCTCTCACCTGAGCTGTGACTCTCCTGCTGCAACCCTGCAGCAAGCTGCTGTCAGGAGCAGCCCCCTTGCTTTATGCTCTTCCAACAAAGCATGGCCAAGTATTTGCATGAGGGCAGCTTTAATGAGCTGCTTTTCTGACGATGTAAATAATCTTGTCATCTTCCTGACAAATTAATGCTTAACTTCCCCCCTCTTTCTAACTGGCCAAAGTGTTAACCATTATTGCTTTAGGGTTTATTAATATTTTGGAGCACAGGAGTGACACTGGGAGAAGGCTGGGAGGTTGTAAGAATTAATGCTCCTTTGCCTGTCAGGGTATTTAAGCCTTTGGTTTGGGACGTGGGTGATTTAAATAATTCCCATGGATTCCTCAGCTTCCCTTGTCACATGCATGGGGACAGGAGAAATCACACGTACAAGCATGATTAACTAATGAGCTGTCTAATGAAGGGCTTCTGACTACAGGCATTAACCATCTACTGCCAAACAGATCAGGGAGGAAAAAAAAGGGCATAATCCCATGTCAAAGTTCCCTACTGTGTCACCCTGTCTTTGGTGACAGAGGCTGGTCCCACCCCACGTGTGAGAGATGCTCCCTTCTGATAGGAAGAAGTTTATTTAGCCAGCCCCAATGAAATCTTCTCATTCAGCAGCCTTGAGCAGGGGGTTGCCAGCCACAAAACCCAGTAGGAACCCAAAATGAATAGCCCATAAAATGAGGAGAAATTTAATAAAAGAAAAAAAAAACCCACCAGAATTTGTCATAGCTGTATGTATAAAACAGAGGTTATCACATAGATGCTCTCACAACACACCTTCCCAGTGTGTAAAAAGTCCCACACTTGTGAGGCCAGGCCCTGTCTCTGGAGCAGGATTTGCCAGCTGCAGGCACTGCCCGTACCAAACAGGGGCTGCAGGGCCAGGAAACAAATGCAGCTCAGCTTCCTCGTCCAGCTAAATCCAAGGCTTTCCATGGAAGAAGGAAAAACACTGCCTACAATTGGCTGCAAAACCATGCATGGGTCAGCAGTGCTTTTGAGGGATGTGAAGTGTCACCTGTGGGATGCAGGGAACTGCACCAGGCAGCCACCAGCTCCTCCCAGATTGCTTCAAGGAATTAAAAGCATCTCCTGGGGCTCCAGCCTTTCTGCCCCTTGTGTTGGGACTGAGTTATTTATATAAACATGACATTTCTCAACCCACAAGTAACCTGTGTCTCTGTTTTTCTCCTGGAACAAGGGGGAGTGTTGAAATAAGGGTGTCCCTCCATGCTCACAGGGCATCAGTGGCATTCCTGGTGGCTTACTCCTTACTGGCCTGTTGGGAGGGGTTTTGTGCTGAGATGGGATGTAGATAGGGATCCTAGAGAGTTTGGTCCACCTGTTTTCTGAGGCATAGTGCGCATCTACTTACCATTCCCAAATCCGGGATTCTTGATACATCAAATGGGATTTTTACTGTGGGTGTGGCCTGTGAGTTTCCATCTAACTCCCTGTGTTTAGCCTGTTTCCCCAGGGGCTGCTTGGGGCCCTGCTCAGCCTGGGCTGGGCATCTCTCCTGTGAGTGTTTCCTGACTCCCAACGTGCAGGAAGCGCTTTGGAGGGATGTTGCGGAAATTCTTTGTCTCCACTTCCTATTTCTTTTCCTGCTCACCCCCCTCACACAGGCACGTGTGCTGCCTGCTCGGGCAGACCTGGGCTTCCTTGTTCTGGTGCATGTCTGGGATTCTGTGCTTTATAAAGGATGGGAAGGTCTGGTTTTTGATCACCAGTGTTTGTTTGGGCGATGCCCCGTGCGCTTGGCATGGCCTGGCACTGCTGTGGCTGTCCTGGTGAAGGCCAGTGGCTTTCAGCCAGGCTGATCCATCCTTCCCAGAGGCTGGGGTGGCCCTTGCTCTGCTGAATGTCCTCGCATCCAGGTGTTGGGTTTGGGTGCAGGATGGGGGCACCCCTTCTTCTCATCCTGGATAAATGGTTTTGTTCCCACAAATAATAGCATGTGGGAGCCGCCAAAAATGCTGGTGTTTTCTGATAGCACTGCCAGCAGCTATTCCTGGGTGCTCGTGTCCTCAAAGGGGCAGCAATCTGCGTGCTGGAAAGTGAATTTCTGCTACACAGAATGTGCCTGTGCAGGGAGGAGGCTGGTGGTCGTGCCTGCAGTTTGGTTTTGTGGTTCGTAATCCAGTAGTTCCCACTGTGGTAGGAGTTACACTGTGGTAGGTGAGAGGCTGATGCTGCTGGAGCCAGGCCCAGCCCAGCTCCTCTGCCTCCAAGGTCTCTTCCAGCACCACAAAAGCACCTGAGCTTGCACGGCAAAAGGGATGGGATGGCCCCGTGGCAAAGGGCTCTCACTGTGGCTTGGCAAACCCTGGGCAAGCTCTGCTCCCTCTCTCATCCCCTCCAGCAGTGCCACGGATGTGCTGATTCCCCCAGGGATTGCTCAACTCGGTTTTATTTCACAGCTTCAAAGTCTTCAGCTGGGTTATTCTTTTCTTTCCCTAAGCATTTAGGCAGCACCTGCAGCCCTGACAGTTCTCTGGTTTAGGCCAGGAACTGGCGAGACTCTTTCCAAAAGGAGCCCATGGGCAGATTAGCACCAGGCATCTGCCTTTGCCAGGGGCCTTTCCCCTTTCTGTGCTCTGTGTTCTACAGCCGGGAAAAACAAGGGGTATTATAGGGGAATCGGGGTGGATAAACTCTGCAACACCTGGAGTGGAAATTTGTTAACTTCTCCCACCTACAGCTTGCCACAGACTCCGTGGGACTCCCATCCCTCCTGCCACGCCTCTGCATCCCAGAAGCATTCCCCCCCCGTCTCAGGGCGTCAGACCAAGGCAGGGATGGCAGGACTTACCTGCTGACCCCGGGCGAGCCCTACTCGGAGTCTGAAATACAAATCCTAATTCTTTAACTATAGCCCCATCTAATGGCACGATCCCAGCAGCTCCCTGTACAGTGCCGGTGTTTGGGTGGATGCAAATCCTGCTCTGCAGCTGGGGGTCCCTCACTGGCAGGGCGTGCCAGCGACACTTCTGGGCCATACCCAGCCTGCCGAGAGTCCCTGATCAGGGACACAGCAGCGGCTGTCGCCTCCCCTGGGACACGGCCGGCTCTGGCTGTGCCCCGGGCTGCTCCTTGCAGTGCCAGAATGGGGTTGGTTTCCACCCCTTTTCACCAGTGTGAAAAAGCAGCTGCTTTGATGAGCTGTGCTGGGCTCTGGGTCCTGCCGTGCCAGGCTGGACAGAATTCCTGCTCTGGGGGTCCCTGCACTGCTGCAGGAGCCCAGTGGGACACACCGGCCTGGACACACCTCCTGGCTGCTGCAGGGGCTGGGGCACTGATGAAAGTCCAGGCTCAGCTGGCTCCCAGCCCTTTCCAGCAAGAAAAATCGGGAAAATTTCCAGCAAACCCACGGGGTGGGCCCTGGCGCGTAGAGCTGGGCCAGCCCCTCGCCCCCCCAGGGCTGGCCGCTGCTGGGCTGAGCCCCTGCAGCTCTGTGGAACTCTGCTCCCATGTCCCAGTGGCAACAGAAACCTCACCCGATGGTGACTTTACCTGAATTTAAATGCTGTCTACGGCGGAGGTATGAAAAGCCATGAGAAATTAGGGCAGTGGGGCTTGTTTTGCCAGGATGGCTCAGCTCCAGCTGCTGCCTGGAGGAGGGGTCCTGCCTCTGCTCTGTGCCTTGCTGGCTGAAGCTTCCCTCTCTCTCCTGCAGGTGGTGGTGGGTGTGGGGTACTGATTGGGGCTGCCTTTGGGGGACAGTTTCATGCCAGTCTGGTCAGTAGCTGGTTTAGGGTGGTTTTGGGTTTTTTTTTTAACTGCATTTGCACACATCTTCAAATACTGGTGGTGACTCAAACCCAACTCCCAGTGCCAGATGTGGCTGCTCTTGTCATTTGGAGCCAAACTGCGGTGTTGAGATGATCTAACAGCAGGCTGGAAAGCCTGGATGCTCTGCTGTGCCCACCCAGCGAGGTGAGTGAGGTGGGCAGGCAGGAGGTGCCCCTGTGCTGCCTTGGGGATGCTTTAGCCACGTTATCCACGTGTGCCAAGGTGGGCACGGGCACCGTGTGCTCATCCACAGCCCTGGCTGTCACCCAGCCTGCCTGGGTGAGTTTGCTGGGGACTCTGTGCTGCCGACAGCAGAACACAGCAGGGACATGGAGAGGATGGAGGCCCAGCAGGAACCCAGCTGCAGCTCCTTGCCTTAAAAACAACTGTGGGGTTGAAGCCAGGATCGGGATTTTTCCAAGCCTGGCTGAGAGAAATGCTCCTGTGGCCAGGCAAAGGAGCTCCTCTGTGCAACAGGTTTGCTACACCACTTCCAGTGCTGGGGGTATCTCCCTTCACCTCCCACTTGCTCCGTGCACGAGGTTGTGCCCTGATCTCCGTGTGACCTGGTCCCTGAGACCCTCATGCTGTTTGAGTCTCAGAGGGGATGGTGATTTTGGGGCTTTTGGAGAGCCCTGGGGGCATGAGGGCATTAAGAACAAGGTGGCATCATCAGGCATTGTCCCTTTGGCCCCGGAGCATGCACCATGGTGAGAGCAAGCCCCAGCTCTGCCACAGCTCCAAGTTATACACTATCCCACAAAAACACAGAAATGCAGGAAACCAACAGCTGGAGCCTTGTGACATTTCTTTTTTTCTACTGTTTTTAGTCTTTGCTCTTCCCTTGGCACTAGGGAAGGGGATCCTGCAACAGCTAAGGCTGGATCAGGCTGCTGTGGCACTGCTGTGGCACTGCTGTGACTGGCCAGGCTGGCACGCACAGGGCCAGCCAGCCCTGCTTGGGCTGGGCATGCCAGGGGCTCTCTGCTCCTCCATGGTTTTCATTTGCTTTGTGGCCACTGCAAGACCCACCAGCGAGGCTGGAAGGGAAACCTGGCCCCTCTCCCACTGGGTTGGCTCCAGGGGAGCAGAAAGTGCCTTTCTTTGGGTTCCTTTTGCTGTGAGGGGGGGCTCCCCCCCCCCAGGCCCTGTTTATCCAGTACCCACGGGCTGGCTACCAAAGCCTACCAGTAAAAATTAGTTTTGGCACAAGACCCCCTGGGAGAGCCTTTGCCAAGGAAAAATATTGTTGACAGGCTCTAGGAAAACAGGATTACTCATCCAGGGGAAAATCACCGGGCCAGACTGAGCAACCTGAGCAGATATGCTCAGCACAGCTTTATCTCCAGCTGCAGATGGGTGCCTGCAAAGGATGGTGCTGCTCCTCAGTGTTGCCTCACGTCACCCACGTTGCCCCACCTTGGGTTGGTGCAGGCTTGTGGGTCCCCACTGCCCACTGAGGGACACATCAGGCCAAAAGGGGCATTTATGGGGTGTAGCTGGCTGGGACAGGGGGTGGTTTCTGTGCTGGGGCTGTGCTGGGATGCTCCCGGAGCTCTGCTGTGCCAGGGCAAAGCCCAGCCCTGGGGCACTGCCTGGGGGACAACTGATCTTGCTTCCCGCCCTGTTCTTCCCATCACCAGGCCTGCATGAAGTCACTTCCCTCTGGGAATGAAGCAATCCAAGCTTTAGTGTCACTTTTTTTTCTTTTAGACATCAAAAACCTCTGTTCTCTCCAAGCCAGAACCAACTTCAACAAGCATCAAGCAAAACTCTGCAAGTTGCTGTGCACTCACTCTGTCATCTTGTCTGACTGCCCCGACACGGGCTGCAAATAACTTCCCAATGTTTTACAGAGCCTGAGAGATGAGATTTGAGACTTGCAGCCCTCCAATGCCAACTAATGCAAAGGGCAGAAAGACCTGGAGTGGTTTCTGTGAGGAAGGAGACCCATCCAGGCAGGTCTGGAAAGGACAGCTGTGTCACACAGGGGTCACAGCTGAGTGCTCCTGTGGCACAGGAGGGGTTTGAAGGTGAGAGCTACCCCAGTTTCACGAGCAGTCACAGCCAGAGGGGCCGTGCCCAGCCCTGGGGCAGCAGAGGGTTTTGCTGGGCTCCCTGAGGCCCTGTGGGCAGAGCTGCCCCTCAGCCCACACAGCAGAGCCCGTTCCCACATACCCTAAAGGCTGTCCCAGGCATCCCCAAGCAGTCCTTAATGACTATGCAGGTATTTCACTAATGACATGGTGGCAGAGGGCCAAGCATTTGTTCTGCCGGGTGAGCAGTGGCCGCTCTCCTGCCCACAGGTCATCAAGAGTGCAGGGGGAGAGCCCATGTTTGAGCTCCCCTGGGCAGACAAGCTGCCAGCAGCCCTGGATGTGCTTCCCCAGGACATTCCTGCCACACCAGGGGATGCAGCCACAGCGGGAAAGGAGCTGCAAGCAGGCCCCGAGGGGTGGCACAGAGGCTCAAACATCCCTGGGGAAAGGGAGTTGTGAACTGTCCAGGCCAAGGGAATCAGCTTTTTCCACTCAGACCCGCTCCTCCATTGGGGGAGCGTAGCCAAGGGGAATTTTTGCTCAAATGCATTGTGAACATCAAACCTCCTCCTGGGCCCAGCACACACCAGCTGCCAGGTCAAGTGAGAGCAGTGACCATCACCCAGCAGCTGCTTCCTGAAAACAAACACGTAGGAAATCTGAAGTACAACACTGAGGAAAACACTAAACTCCAGGGAAGTGGAGGCTGAAATAAGGAATTACTCCTCCAAATCTGACCACAAGCCAGTGTTGAGCCCCCTGATTAAAAGGAGCAGGTTTCTCACCAGCTTCATAATGGAGAAGGTACAACATGAAAATAACAGGGGCTAGGAGAAGAACCTATTATAGAGAACCAGTGTTGCCTTGTTTTTCCTCATGACTTACAAGTTTCTTGTTTTTAGGATACCAGATGATAAATTTGCAGATGCAGTATCTATATTGCATGGCCATATCTATATCTATACTAGTCCAAGCAGTTTAATATATTTCTTTAAGTCAGTCTGCTGTTTCAGTAAAACTTTTGGTGTCCAAGTGGCAGGCCTCAGATGAATGGTATTTGGGGAAAGATTTGGGATGGCATTTCATGCTTTGCTTAACCTTCCAGTACATGGGGGTGGGTGGAGCTGTGGTGTGAGTTTAGAAGTTTTATTTTTTAAAGCAATGGATCCAAAAGCATGCAGTTGGCATTTGTAAGCTGCCCTCTGAACCCGGCTGTGGGTGCAAGCTGAGCACACCAGAGCCCAAGGCAGGTACACTGCTGTCACAGAGCATGGGACCAACGTTACCACAGGGACTTACACACCTCTGTGGCAAATAAAGCAGTGACCCAGCCCTAAAGTTTGTCCCTTTGTACTCTGCCTGCCTGCACAGCAAACAGGAGTGAAGGCACAGACAGGCTGGCTGCAAAAGCTGAAAGCTCCTGCTGCTGAGCTGGGTCTGCAAATGAACCAACAGCAGGAGCTGGGATTAGGGACTGAACTGTTTGGGTGGGGAGGTAGAATGGGGGAGATCAGAGCAGGAAGAGCTGGGGAGCAGCAGCTTGCACGAGAGAAACTGTAATTTCCAGGAATCCTGGGGCACATGAGTGTTCACTGGGCTCTGGCTCTAGCTGGCACCTTTGGGGAGTGGCACCTGAATGGAAGGTGCTGGCCCAGACCCCGCAGTGTGTGGCTGAGGCAGCCAAAGGTGGCACAGGAGCTCAAGGAAGGGCAGGAGTGACAGAGCACAAACCCTCCAGGAACACGAGTCCAACGAGCTGGGAGGAATTAGAGTGGGCTTTTTCCAGCTTCCCCACAGTCCTCGTGCTGGGAATGCCATGGGGGATGGATAGAAAAGGATGCAGATTGCAGGATCTGGTGCTCGAGAGAAGAGCGCTTCAAGCCTTCATATTTTGGATTTAAAAGGTTAACAACTGCCCCGAGCTGTCAGTCTGGAGCACGGCTGGCACCTGGGTGGATACTTCACTTCTTTGTACTTCAACAGACGTGTGCAGCCTCCTCTTACACCTCCTAAAGCAACGCACAAATAGAAGGAGGTTGAAGGGCTGAAGTACCCCGGAGGGCTCCTTTGGCAGCAGATCCCCCAGCCTGACGGCCCTACCTATCACAGTTAGCTCAAAGGCTGCACCCAGCCGCTCTAAATCACAGCCTCCAACCTGTGACTGACAAAGCAAAGTACAAGGCAGAAAGTGCCAAAAGCCAAGGGGTGGGAAGGACAGCAAGGAGGATAGGCAAGGATTATTTCACAGAGCAGACAAATGGCTTAACTAGCAAGTTGTTTCGAGTGCGCTGCTTATCCTTCTGGGATAGCAGAGCCAAGGAAGACCATGCCTTGTCTCCCATGAAAGTGCCTCGAAGAACCTGTTCTAACAATGTTTTTTCCCCGGAATTATGTAGCTTTTCTCAAAGGACCAGTGCATTCAGAACTGAGCTTTGTCAAGCTGTTGATGTTGTATCAGCTGGAATCACTGCCAGAGACTCCATTCACTCCACAGAGTGTTTATAGCAACTCTTGTGGAAACGAGCTGCCTTAAGTGAGCTGTGAGAAGCACAGTGCTTCCCTTTTAATTGGGGAAAAGGGAATTTATACATGCATGAGACAGGTAAAACAGGGGCAGGCTTGCTGCTGTAATTACTTTGGTTTCCAAAGCACTTGCACATTTCATGCGAAATTAGCTTGTAGCATACCCAGACTATGGTACACTGGACTTCTCAGCATCTTGCTCCTCACTGCACAGCACTTACTTTGCTCTCTCTGAAGAGAATTCTGCTCCCCAGGTGAACTCAGGGCCAAACTAGTGCACATCCTGGCCTCAGCTCCAGGATAAGCTACTTACCAGCAACAGGTAAGCAGTGAAAGGAGATTTTGGCTGACACAAACCTCGGCATAACTTGCCTTTTTGCCTCTAGGTCCTTGCTTTTCTTCTTGTTCAGTCTAAACTGTGCATGGTCCTGTCTCTTGCCCTCTGGGCGAGGGACTTCAGGACTCTCCTGGAGGAGAGAACTCTTACAGGTTTTAGCTGCCCACATCCAACCCCTTTTGCTACCCACTCGAAACCCAAAGAGATGATGCAGTTCAAGCTGGGCTCTTCCAGTACTGACAGATGGCCCCATCCAGTGAGCCAGTGACATTCCTGGGCAGAGCCTTTGACCACAGTGTGAGTATGGTGCTGAACCTCTGAATTGAGAGAGAAGATGACAAGCTTATCTTAGCTCAGGAGCCATATACAGCAATGCCAAGGTTTGCAAATTAATAAAAAGCCAACAGCATTACAGATAAATGTATTTTAATTAGGATTAAATACTATCTCAAGGTATCTTGAAATCGCACTTGTACTGTACTATCAACAGCCAGAGGCAATAAAAAAAAGTCTGAAAACTTAGAAGTTCTAACATCCAACACATGACAGTAAGTGCTGCCATTTAAAGCGACAAACACCGCTCCCAAGAACAGATATTCTTAGAGGAAAAAGTTGTAACATTTTTGTATGGACAAAAAAAAAGTAATTTGAAGACCAGAAGAAATATATTAGTGCCTGCCTTTTTAAAAGGGTTTTTTTTTGTTGTTTTTTGGTTTTTTTTTACATTAAATACAGTTTTCTTTAAAAGCAAGGTACTTTCTAAATCCATGGTTTATATACTGTATGTACACAAGAGCAGAACATTGTACAGTGTTTTTGGATAAAGCAGCACTAACTAGCTGTAAGCTGGTACGGTGTTGCTGACCCAAAAAGCAAGATGACAAGTTAAGCACTCTAGGAGAAGTATCTCCACGGTTGGTATGAGAAAAGTAAAGTATCATGTATGTACAAACTGACCGTTCACACAAACCCCGCCAACTCAACATCATTTGCCATGGAACTGCCCATGCTGCAGCTGATCAATGGAAGTCTGACTGCAAGAGCTGGTCTGAGACCCAAAGCAACCATTTCCTTTCAACAACAAGGTGCATCACCCATGCAGAGAGCACTTGCACAAGTCATTATTGCAACACGTCACCCCGGGCTCCGGGGGGAGCGGATTCTGACTGCAGCCTCAAGCCAAGTAACCACCTGCAGCTTTTTTCACTATACAAAATACAAAATGCCCCAACCAAACCACATGAAATTGAGATTAAAGCTACGTTAAGCATCTGTATGTGCACCTGGCCTTTCCGCCCACAGTTACAAATTAAAGCAGAAAGTCTGCACCCCACTGTCACCAGTTCAGACTAAAATGGAGTGGCAGTGATTTCCATCATTAGTGCAACATTAACTCCTACACGCTATCAAAGTGACTGACTGCTCTTCAGATGCACAACTTGAGTATCCAGGTCTTACAAAACCAAATCAGAACGTTGTGCAGAAAACTGGTTTCAAGTCTGTAGCCTTTTTTTTTAGTCTACCCCATTAAAAACCCCATTAAACTCAGGAGTAGTTTGCATCCTGTTTGAAGTCAATTGCATCAAAAAATGACTTTTTTAATTCTAGGGTTAGCAGTGGGGCAGAGATTAAGGTTCTACTTGTTACACATACTTTTAAACATCATTCAGCTTACACCTTCAGAAGAGGTTATTTGCTGTACTTTCAGGACATTGTTCATCCTTGTCTTAGACACTGCACTGGTTTAAGGAACTGAATGTTTCTTCTTTGATGAGGACAGAAGTGAGACAACTTGTTTCTAAACTGCATAAACTTAAAGTTTCAAGTTTTAATGGTGTAAAAAATCTGACATTCAATTACAGTTAAGAGAAACTTGCTACACAGCAAACTGCATCCAAATCTACCAGTTACTGATGGGACCTTTAAATTAACCATTAACGAGTTATTCAAGGCATCCAGACCTGGAAACATCAGATCACCCAGCCAGTGAGCCAGCAACTCCCTCCCCCTTTTTCATGAGGCTTTAACAAATGCAACTGATGTGACCTCAGCACTGGAGCCAATGACTCCAATCCCCAAAAAGGTTAGGGAGATCCTGTGTTAAGCCCAATGCAATATGCATTAGTGTCATGGAGCAGGAAGATCCCAGTGTCTACTTGTTAAAAGTTCACACAAACCATACAGATACAGACAGGATAAAACACAGACTCAAAAGGATCCATTATGCTTGAAGAAAATTCCAAATAAAATGACATCTTCTGCACAGCCCAGCCTCAGACACAGCCACACCTTTATCTAGTATAATAAACTCTGTAGTAAACTGTTTTTGACCTCCATAGAGAGTAGGAGTTGTCAAATTTAAGAAGATAAACTCCTCTCCCTGGGTACTGGTGGCTGCCAGCATACACTTCTTCGTGACAGTCTCGTCTGTACACAGGCACTATTTCATCTAGCTGAGGCTTGTTGGCATTCTTTTTGGCTTTTTCTTCACTGCTAGTATTTTCTGCAAGGGAAAAAAAAAAGGGTGTCAGTGAACATGGGTGGATGCTTTATGAGAGAAAAGTCAGACTGATCCCTAGTGGACAAGGCCCTCTTTGTTAGTTTAGGAATGAGAGGAGTCACAGGGATTCATCCCAAGGCTGTGGCTGAAGTACTCAGAAGCAGGAGGAGCAGCAAGCATGCTCACTTTATCATGACTTTTACAGTTTGATATGAAAACTCACTGCACCCATCTCCCCAGCACAGCCAGGTCAGTCTGGGGAGATGCCAAAACTCCAATTTTCAATAAGACAATCACCCCCCACTGACTGCCACTTATGTGACATACTGACTACCAGACTACCACAGATTATTGGTAGTGATACCCAGAAAGCCACTTGCTTCCTAGGTCAGGGCAGCTCCTTCCAAGCAAATCACATGCTCATTTCAAAACATTTTTGTGATGGCATGCTAGACTCCCCCACAGGCAAAGGCTGTGACCTGTGTCTCAGCCACCATCAGGACTTGCTCTCTAAAGCTGTTTTGCTGCAGCCTCAAGGAAACTTCCTCCCTAGAAAGATCTCTTAAACAGCAGGACAGGATTTTTCTTAAGGTTTCAGAGTGCAGATCCACTGTGCTCTGTTAAGGCATGGGTTGCAGTTTAGTTCACTGAAGAGTTAACTTAGGAAAAGGACTTCCCCAGCCTCAGCTGCTTTAAAAACATGACTCCAGCCAGATGGAAGCCAGAGAAAAGAGGAGATTACACAAGACCATCAGTGGGGGTTTCCCTCACAGCAAACTCTGACAGTTTATACACATTAGCGTGCTTACCTTCCTCTTCCTCCTCATCATCACTGGACTCGCTGACATGCACACTGACTGCAGTATTAGGGGAGTCTGTCCATTCAAAATACACCCCAAAACCAATGTCATAATTGTCTGTAGCAAACTCCCAAAAAAGGTAAGACCCCTCTTCATGAGTTGGTACTCTGACTGTAACCACTTCTCCTCGGCCCACGGTGATCACAGAGTCTGCATCCTGACGGATTTTTTCCTTGAAGTCTTTTATCTGGGGTCGTGTCCACATGGATGGGGCAGCAATCACTGGGACAGAATCTGGAGAGAGGGGAGGAAATACTCCAGTTAGGCTTTATTTCAGTTCTTTATGCTGCATACTTAAGTGTGCCTTAGGAGCACTTGAGGGCCCCCAGCACTAAAGTTGCTTCCAGTTAAGTTTTTTTAACTGAAGAAGCAAGTTTCAACTCTGAAAAGATGGATGAAACAGTGCAGTTTTAGTTATAACACTACTAAATGCTACCAGTTCACCCATCCACCACATTTAAACCAACAGTGCCTTACACAGAAAAGCCTCAGAAGGCAAATGTACACGTACAGGTGACAGGTTTGTATTGCACAGAACCCGTCACTGGAAGGATCTTTAAACAGTTTTGACCCCAGTTCAAATAAAACTGAGCATATTTCTGCCCAGAACAGCTTTGTGCTAGAACTTTTATGCTCCTTTCCTTCAAGTCTAGAGTGAAAGGAGGTTCTGGATCCCATCAGCTTTGCTTAAATGCTTTTGCTGCTTCCTCTTTCCCTCCCCTCCCAAAGCTGAGCTTTGCCTATGCAATATTGTTCTCCCATGAGAGACAGCAGCCCCAGGAATCAAATCTAGCTTTTCCATAGGCAAATGAAGCCAAACAAAGAACCAGAGTAACCCTACTTAAGACACCTGAACCCTAAGAAAGGCTTTTGCTATTTATTTTTAATTAAGAAATTCAGCTAGTCCCACCTTTTGGTCCATTCTCCAGTGCTTCTTCCAAAGCCTCTGGATCCAGCTCTTTTTCAGGGCTGTCTGCATGTGCACTGGCCTGCCCATTAATGGATGGGGCGTCCCCTGGGGCAGGGGTGTTCACCTTCGATGCAGTAGTCAGGGGTGTCCCTGTCGCTGCCACCACTGCATCCTGCTGCTTCTGTAAGGCTGCCTAAAACGACAGGAATTTAAGTCAACTACAACCAAACCCTCACAAGATGACATTTTTACACCTTCCAGCAGAAGCTGTGAAGACAATTTAAAGAAAAAACCTCCCCCTTCACCCCACAAGAGGGCTTGACCCAAAAGACCAGAAGCAGCACACATTAACCAATTGCATCTACTCAGCACCAAGAGATGTGAAGTCACTTGGTTCTAGGCTGGTGGATACAACCTGAACAAAAAAATTCAACTTTCAAATTAATTAGGGTACACACAATAAACTCTTGCACTTAACTATGGAAGTTTTTCATTCCTATAACATTTCTTTCAAAACTGGAAGTGTGGCTTGTTTGCTGGGGTGGTTTTTTTTGCTGGCTGGAAGGGTTCCATCCAGTCTGAGCTCATCCAGGTCTAAAAAGAGCTGAGGATTGAAGGTCTATCAGCTACTTGCCAATTTATGAGTTAAACAGAGAACTCTCTTGAGCAACTTCCCTGTCCCTCGTTATCAGTCCAGAGAGACAACACAGGCCTTTTTGTTGGGACAGGGAAAAGACATAAGTGACAGTACCACTCTTTAAAGGATAACCTAGCAATCACAAGATTTTGATGAACAAATGGAATACAGGTATCCTGCAGGAATATGAGGACAATATAGAAAAACATCAGTTAAGATTTCAAATTTAAGCAATTGCACAGATGCTGTCCAGATTTCACTTTCTACCACAGCAGTTTTGTTCACTGAAAGGTGGTGCGAACTTTTCTACAAAACTGTTGCATGCAGCCTTTCCAAAATTAATTGCATCAGAAGCTGATCTATAAGCAGAACAGCACTTTCTGACTGTCCCCCTGGATCCCAATGCAGCTGAGTCACAGGCATCCAAATAAAGTATCCTTCAGAAGTGTAACAAACTAGAGGAGAGAAGTCCAAAGAGTAACCATAACAGGGCAGAGAGTCTCTGCCTTTCTTACATCACTTCAACTCCATCAAATCATGGTTTGGCTTGGAAGGGAGCTACAAAGATCATCTAGTTCCACCCCCCTGCCATGGGAACAGACACCTTCCACTAGACCAGGTTGCTCAAAGCTCCATCAAACCTGAACACTTCCTGGGATGGGGCTTCCACAGCTTCTCTGGGCAACCTGTTCCAGTGCCCCATCACCCTCACCACAAAAAAAAAGTCTTCCTTATGTTCAATCTAGACCTACACTCTCTCAGATTAAAACCTCTGCCCCTCATCCTGTCACTACGTGCCCTGGTAAAAAGGTCTTTCTTCATGCTTCTTACAAACCCCCTTTAGGTACTGAAAGGCTGCAGTGAGGTTTCCCCAGAGCTTTCTCTTCTCCAGGCTGAACAACCCCAGCTCTCTTATATTATCTCCATAGGAGAGGTGCTCCAGCCCTCCGAGCATCTTCATGGCCTCCTTTGGACCTTCTGCAACAGCTCCATGTTCTTCTTGTGTTGGAGACCTCAGAGCTGGATGCACTCCAGGTGGGGTGCCATGAGAGCAGAGCATAGGGGGAAAATCACCTCTCTCCCTCAGCCTTCTGGCCACGCTTGTTTTCCTGCATCCCAGGATAGACTTGACTTTCTAGGCAGCAAAAGTCCATTGCCAGCTCATGTCCTGTGTTTCACTCACCAGCCCAGCTCTGCAGGACTGCTCTCAACCCATTCACCCCCAAGTCTGATACTGAGGAGTTCCCTGACCTGACACGGTGCAGGGGCCTTGCTGAACTTGATGAGGTTCACATGGCTCCGTTCCTTGGACATTTCTTTGCTGAGGGCATCAGCCTCAACAAAATACAAATGACATAACAGGAAATTAGTTACTGAATTTTAGGTCTTTAACTCAAGAACAGACCTCAGGCTGGCAGCCACAGTCTGTCCTCCCACCCAAATCACGAGCAGCTTATTGCAGCAAGCAATTTCATCAGGTACAGAAGTCAGACAACGGGTGCAAAAGGAAGGAGAAGTCAGCAGTGCTCAGGCTGGCAGGGAGGAGCAACCTCCAACCCAGCAGTGATGCTACAGTGCTGCACATGCATGCTCAGCTAGAAACACAGGGCTGACCACAGCCTGCTGCTCTGCACAGACCTTCAGGAGAGTCACCTGAAGAGGTGTGCTCATGCTCAGGTGCACTAGTATGTCATTAAATCACACACACATCCCCAATGCTGCAGCAGAGCAGTTCACATTTGGTCTCCAACAGTAACACTGAACCGAGTCATCAGTAAAGACTGCTTAGAATTTTCTTAATTAACAGCTGCTTCAGAAAACTGCTCTGAAAGACGAAACAAATAAAGGGGCCTTGGTGTTTGAATCTGAAGCAGCACTAGTCACTAGCACAGTAGCTAGTGGCAATTATCTTTCCAAGGAGATAACAGCAGACAAGTTAATGCATCCCAGAGACAGCCTGGGACACAAAGCCCAGGTTTCCCAGTGGCAGCCTGGGACACAAAGCCCAGGTTTCCCAGGTGGCCAGCCATACCTGCTGCTGTGCAAGCTGGACCTGGTAGAGCTGCTGCATGTACTGCTGGTAGTGCTGCTCCTGGAGCTGGCGGATGAGGATCTGCTGCTGCTCGTAGTTGCCGGGATACTGCTGGGCCGCGTACTGCTGGAACTGCACGGCTGTCTGCGAGTTCAGCGCTGCCATGATCTGCTGCCTGCGTGGGGGAGCACAGCATTACCAACAGCTCAGGGCACTGGGGAAATCCCTGCACTTAACTGCCTTGGAGGCCACTTAAATCACTTAATTCCATTCCTGCAAAACCCAATTGAAATAAATCTATGTAATGGACCGGAACCCAGATGTAAGTTTTGCCTAAAAATATGCTGAGAACATAAAGAAGGGAGCAACATTTTCTACCCAATGTTTGGAAACATCAAATGTTAAAACAAGAGCTCTTACATAATTCTCAATCTGATAAAGAGGTAGAGTTATACAAAACCCACATGACTAAATTTCTCAAACAAGCAAAGGAAAAAATCCACATATGCTTTTTCCAGAAACCACTCCTTCAGCAGACCTGCTATAAATATTGGTAGGAACAAACCTGTTGTGGCACAGCACACCAATGTTTTTTTGGTGAATCTAAGAAAAACACATCATGTTACTATCTTAGTTTCCCTGGTCAGTATGCAAACAAATATGAAAAACATGACTGACAGCGGTCTAATTCAGGAACAAAAAAAAATGCTGCCAGATGGGGCATCTGCATCTCCAGCAAACTCAACTGCTGAAACTTCAGGAGGAACACATGGATTACATATGCACAGGCTGTTTTCCTCTTCTCTCCAAAGAACTAACAGAAACTCTATGGGAAAATGACCAGATAGATCCAGGGTCTGTCTCATGTTACGTCCATCAGTGACCAGCTATCAGTGTTTCAGAGGAAGAAGGAAGCATCACACAATTGCAGGAAAATTTCTTTCCCTCCCACTCTCCTTCCATCCCCAAAAGACACGTTCTAAAGCATCAGTATTAGACTGGTCTAATATCCCAAAGAGCAAGACTTACTGCTTTTCAGCAAACTATGACCAGTTTAGATATACTTGGTATCCACATTCCTTTTCTGTCTAAACTCTTTATCTCTGTAACCTGCTATGCCCACTTAATAGACAACTCCCATTCATGTAAAAAAGCCCCTCAACTTCAAGGCATACCACACTTCTTGTTACTTATACAAAAAAGCGTTGCACGGTGCTATGTCAATTTATGTCTGTCTCTTATACTCCTCTGGCTCTCACCATGTTAAACAAGCAGTAAAACTTGTGGTTGAATTACTTGCTCCCTTCTCAAAACCACTACATAGCAAGCACAGGATCTACTTCAGAGACATCCCCTGCAAAGACATTTTTATTGTGGAAAATAGTTGTTGACCGATGTGGAACAGCTTTACTATTCTCCTAAATATCACATGTGCAAAGCCAGATCTGTGTTTTCAGCATCTGGATGTGATGGGAACAATGAAATATAATTAGAACTGTATATTCCAAGTATACAATTGTCTGAAGTGCAAGGCAGTTATTTTCTTTTAAGTGTTGTTTGCTTCCACTACTCACTTCTGCTGTTCCATCCGAAGTCGCTCCTCCTCTATTCTCCTCCTCTCCTCTTCTTCCCTTCTCAGTCTTTCCTCTTCTTCTCGCCTACGTTTTTCTTCTTCCTTTTGTAACCGCTCCCGCTCCTCCTCTTCACGCCGCCTTCGCTCTTCCTCTTCTCTTCTGCAACATCCACTCAATAAGCCATTTCAGCATTCCTACAATCCTAGGATGAGTTATTTCCAACATGCTGTAACCTGCCTTTTGCTTGCCCAGTGAGGCTTTTTGTTCAGTACCATCTCCTCACACTTAAATGGGCCTGGAGAAATGTCTTACCGGACACACGAAAAAACCACACCACGGCACAGTTGTACTGCACTCAGCAGCATGACAAGGGTAAACTCTGTGCTACAATTTGATATTCATGCTAACCTGTTACTGTGCTACCTGTAGCAGAGAGCAGCAGAAAAAGCTGCCTGGAAGCTTTAAACGCATCTTCCAAGATTTAACACATGCTCAATAATGATGTGGATAATAATCACATCTGGAAGCAACAGTAAGACAGCCTTTGTCAAGTTGCTAACCCATACTAGAAGAGGAGTTTAAAATACCCGACAATTTAATGTTCTCTGTATATTTAGTCCACAGACATTTTGTGAATCATCTCTTCTTAAGCAGATGACAGTATCAGCAAAATTTTTAAAACTCCTAAACAACCCCTCATTACTGGCAAAGTAAAAAGGCTTAAAGAGATCAAATGGTACCACAGCCACCTACACTTCAAGTATCTCCAAGCCCAAGACAACTCCAGCCTAAGCTAAGCTGTGGTACTGTCCACAGGCCAAGAGTTACATACTCCATAGATGCCAACACCAAAGCACCCAAACGTTACCTTTTCTTTTCTTGCTCTTCTTTCTCTATCTTGTGGGAAGTGACATACGTTGAGAACAAGTGGCAGCACCTGTGTAGGAGCTTGACAAATTCTGTCATAGCTTTTTGCTTTGACATGTTTCCAAGGGCAGCCCATTCCTTCCTGAGAGAGAGAAATCAGCTGAAATAAAAGACTCAACTCTTTTCAACCCAGTAGTGAGCTCTGACAACCCAGCAAAACAAGAAAAAGTTGGAAAACCAGGAACCAAACTTTATCACATGCATTTTCAGAGAACCAACAGCTTCTTCCCAAAGACAGTACAATGTTCTCTTCTGCCTGCACAAGAACCACTCTTTCAAATAGACAAACTCAGCTCTTACATGAAATCTCATACATCCCATCAACCCTACTTTGAATTCTGAACTATGTCCAAAAACTTCCCAGCTACAAGTGAACCTGAAGTATTTTTTTAACCTCCTTCCACTCTAGTTTGTGGAAAAAAAGGTATACATTTTTCTGAACGATCAAACACAGTAACAACTATTGACTACAGCACTTCAGTTAGTTGAAAGAAACAGCCTTGTTCTTCCTAAGAAAAGCTGCATCCATTTGTGCAAAAGCAGTGCACTGGATCCACCTCAGAGAAGCCACTGCTGTGTTGCACATTGCCTTCACTCTAGAACACTAAAAAGATCAACAGTGAACATGAGAAGTACAGCCTGAGCTGCAAGCAACACAAGAGACACACCTGAGACTTCCCAGGTCTCATAAAAGATTTACTCAGAGTTTGAATGCATCAGGTATCTGACTTCAGAAATTATCTTCAGTGTTAGGACAAGCTGTGGTGAATGCTTCTACCACTGGCAAAAGGCTTGGCCTGCTGTAACCATGGTGTGGAGTCTGGATGAAACATGGGCCTGCACATTAATGCATCTTAAACTGCTGCGAGGAACTGGACTGCCAGCACAGCAGCTTCTAGTACGGTTGAAAAAAAAGCCCCCCAATAATCTTCTGTTAGTTCCTGTACTGAACTGTGACTCACACTTCTAAGAAGTATTTGAAGAGGCCACTTTCACTTTCCACTAGCACAGACACACTTGAGATAATCCACATACTTGTAGAAATTGGATGATGTTATCTTCACCCAGGAAAAGCAGAGTTAAGACCAACAAAAGCACCAGCCCTTTTACCTTCTATCATTCCCCAGCACATCAAAGAATCCAACTTCAGGGCAAGTGTCAGGGTTGTAAGGTCCCAGCAGAACCTGCTTGTGCAGTGCCACAAGTTTGAGCTTTTCTTCGTATGTTGGATGAAAGGCTTTGCCATCTTTTTCTGTAGGAAAAAAAAAAAAAAATCACTGTTATGATTAATTAAGCACAGAATAGGAATGAGGATGTTGTATAACCATTACCATGATTTTCACCATTAAAAAAAAAAAAAGAAAAAAAGGCAAGTCACAAAAGGTTAGACAAATTAAGTCAGTTCTATTTAAATAAAATATAGATCTGTCCAGAAGAAACACATCTACTTCAGCTAATAAAAACTTTAGTGTGGAGTGCTTTGCATCCCACTATCTACAGTCAGTCTTAGCAAGTCAGTTATCACATAAATATTTACATTAATTTGTTGAATGTCACACCATATGGATCTGTATCTCCAAAATATTTAAAAACCTTAACTGAATTCAAATGTGTCTGCCAAGTCTACTCTAGTGTGCACAGGAAGGATTTTCCACAAAGAAAGATGTGATGTTAGCTTTATAAATTGTTCTGCTTTCTTGCTCTTCACATCGATGAAAACAGAACAACCAAGGCTGAAGGCAAGGAAAACTGCAGAGAGAAAAAATTAAGAGTCAAGGAGAGTTTTCCTTGAGGGAATACAATTGCTGCCCTTGGCCAAGGCAGCTGGAATTGCCCCTCACAATGAACAGCCTTGCAGCTGACTCCATCAGCACGAACACATACAGTGAACTCCGACAATAAGAAGGCAACATAAGCCTAAATACGTTCCAGGGGCTCCACAGGAACATCTTCTGAAGCATTCCCGGTTAGATCCCACCACGCTTTTACTGGTAAGAAGATACTTGCATTGATTTAAAATGATATATTAATTACTCAGCTAGGGCTTACTTCAACACATTTAAATTGTCAAAACAAATCAAAGAAACAGGCATTGCTGTATGTGACTACACTGCTCATTAAGAAAAAGACATTTTTCTTGAACAGGAAAACAAATAAATAAGCACTATCTCCTTTTGGAAGTGCTGAAATGAGGAAGCTACTACCAGAGATAAAAGATAGTCACTTCCCATGACTGCACTGCTCTCCATGTAATTAGGAGCTGAAGACAAAACTGCCACTCGTTCCCAGTTCTCCTTTGGAGCAAGTTGTTTACACCCCAAACTGAACAGTCCACACCTAAATTTCAGGCTGACACATACTGCAAAATTGCTTGGCTGACACTTGTGAACAGTTATTAACAGGAAAAGAAGCGCATCTTAGAACGAGAGAGGAAGGAAAATTACCCCTACTACAGCTTATTGAGAAACTCAGAGCGAATACTTCTGGAAATCAGAAACAGTCTCAGCTGGAAAGTACTTGCAGGCCACAGCAAGACACTCTACTTTTGACAGAGAAAGTTCAGTACATTGCTGGACTTATTCAGCTGAGACATCACAAGGAGCCACTACATGCATGCCATTTGTTTTGAAGCCACAATCAAATCATTAGGAAGGCAAACATTTAATTACTTATTATCCATTCCTAGAAGTCCACATCACTCTTGCAGAATTGCAAGTATTTGCTCTTGCCCCAGTGTCACACAACCTTACAGCAAATATAGCTTCCAGCTTCAAAAACAGAAGCCTTTCTCCACAAAAATACCTACTTCCAAAAATATCTGATGGGGTAGGAAAGAGGGGGGGATGTAAAAACTGAACCAGAGTCCACTCAGTGGTATACAATGAAAGGACAAGAGGCAGCTGACACAAACTGAAATATAGGAAATGCCACTTAAGCATTTTTGTGGGGTTTTGTTTATTTGCTTGAAGTTGGGGTTTTTTTTATGATGTTGTTTTTGTTTTTTAAAGTGAGAGTGATCAAGCACTGGAACAGGCTGCCACAAGAAGATTTTATGTCTCCATGATTGGAGATGTTCAAAACCCAAATGGAGTCAGTGCCATGAAGCCTGAACTGCAAAGAAGGGCTAAACCTGACAATCCCCAGCAGCCCCTGCCCACCCCAAGCCTGTGATCCTTAAGGGATGCAAATCACCACAAGCTTTCAACTCCTGCTCTTGGGGCCTTCCACAGAGCCTTTTTGCTTTTCCTCAATTCTTCACACTTTACACTCAACTCAGAATTTACTTATTAGGTAACAAGCACTTCCATTAGCCTCAATAAACAGCATGTACTTTTAAGCAATACTTAATATCCTGGGGCAGCTGCTACAAAGCAAGTCAATTGACAAAGGTACTACACTGAAATTTTGCCAGGCTTCTGAGCAAAGTATGATTCTCAAGAGGGTCCTTATAGCACAGTTTACTTTTTGCACAACCTATTTGCTGTACTAAACTGCTACCTAAGCCAGATAACATCATCAGTATTTGAACTGACTCCTGAAGAGTCAAAGAGAAAAAAACCTTCATTTCCCATGCAATGCAGAGCACATCTGCATTTTCACAGAACAGATAAGTCAGACCTCATGCCCTAATTACTGAGAGGAGCCAAAATCTGCATTTACAAAGAGTGGTGACCCAAGGGAAGAACAACAAACAAGCTAAAAAAGAGAGGGGAAAAAGAGGAGAAAAATACAAGACAGGCTTTCAGTGACTTGTAGATAATGTAGCTTAGAAGCAAATTATCAGAAAAACACTTGCAGCCAGTCAGACAGTGAAGTTAAGTTTCATAGTAACTATTTCGCAGTTGAACTCTACAGCATGAGCCACACTGTATAATCACCCCAAAGATGTGGAACTGCTGGTGTTTAACTGAACCAGAGGACCTCATCTGCAGAGTCAAATATGCCAAAAGGAGCATTAGTGTGTCTAGACAAGTACAAGTGCCAAATGTATGCAAGCATCCGTGAACACACCATTTAAGCGGGCATTACCCACACACCTCATACAGCTGTCGGGAAGTGGAGGAACATCAAAGAGCTCCAGGGAACATACTGAGAAATCCAAAGGACCTGCACAGCAGTAATAAAGCAAATGTACAACCTTCCCTATGCCACTGGTATCCCTGACCCAACAAGGCCAGGAAGATGCTCAGTTTTCAACCACAACAGAAAGATGAAGCTGTTACCAGTAATGAGAGGGGCTTATGCCACTATGTGGCACTGTATTATTGACATGAATTGATAAAAACCCAGAAATTTAGACACAAAGGAGTTTAAGAAATATGCTTAAGAGACTGCATTGTGCAAGATACTTTTAGTCCGGTGTAACTTGAGATTTTTCTCCCCCCGTAAGAAACATGGCACACCATGCTGCACCTTCCACTCCAACTTTACCTACTGCACCCACCCTAAATGCCTAATTCCCTTGGGACAGCATTCAGTTGAGTCATTTGGAAGCAGGTAGCAAACAGTTAGTGAAGTGTGATTTTTCACCTCATAGCTTTTAAAACCAGAAGTCACATATGTTATTTCTATTCATTTGCAAAGTTTTAATGAGCAAGACCAAAACTGAGAAGTGTAAGGACTAAATTGCTGCCTGCGGATCCCAGTACACCCTCACGCTCCTAATCCTCCTCTCCTGCAAGTTTGTTCTGCATCAGCAGAAGAATTACTGACTGGCCCTTCCAATTAAATATGATCAAAGCTCAACTTCACAAATGTAGATACATTATAGAGGTTTTCATATTCTTGAAAACAAGAGCCTACTTAACTTACGAATTACAATCATGCCATCAAATTAGTGCTCAAAAAAAGAGGTCAAACAATTAATTGAGAATGATGTTCTGCTGAGGTTGAAGATGCATTCTTGTTAGGATAAGAGGAAATAACTTGGAGCAGCCAAAGAAAATTAGAGTACTTAACATTCCAGGAGAGCTTTTAGATACCAAAATGATATGGTTTGTGTACTGTCTGCTCAGATGTGCTGCACTGCAAATCACTTTAGACAGTGCACGAACACTTCAGGGACTGTCATATATTGAAGACTGGGTGCAATGGTATTTCAATGACAGGATGTGGAAAACAACAAAGCCAGGCTGAACCTGGGAGAGATTTGCTGGCAAAGCTATGCAAGCCACCCTCTCCTGCTTCAGGACAGAGCTTGAACAGGTTACCTTCACTGGCATAACTCGTACCAGCTCAGCAAGAATAAGCCATCAGAGACACTTCTACTGTGCCAGGTGCCCCAGGGCTCACAATTACAGGCAGTCCTAGAGACAAAGAAATGTACAATGACTGTAACATGACTGTTCTCCACCGCACACTGGATCCAGCACAGTGGAGCAGCTTCTTAATGGCAGCCAAAATGCTGCTTGACCTGCACTAGGCTTAACAGAGCAGGAAGGGAAAGAGTGCATAAAGGAGAGAAGGCTCTTGTTTCCCACAGAAAAATGTACTGGAACACTGTTACCATCTATTTTCTATGCCTCTGTTATTCTGAAAAGCTCTCTTCACAAGCCATTATGAATGTTAAAAAACAAAACACAGTGCACATCTCCTGCACAGCCTAAGGCGTGACAGTTGAAGTGACCCAGGGTCAAGCATTTTAGATCTGCTTTAGATTTGTCTTTATCAGAGACAGAATAAAGTAGCTTTTGAGTCTCTTTAATAGCCTAGCCTACTTTCAGTCATGTTTCGCACATTGTTTATACACACTCTCACCCTGCCTTGTCTCTGAGCAACTCTGTTACCTGCAATATGCCACCACTGACAAGTGTTAGCAGTCATTGTAATAAGCAAACTCGAAGTATTTTGATCAGATTCAACTCCTCTTGGAAGAAAGTACACCATGAGTTACAGACAACTCGGGCCGCACACTGAAGCAGAAAAGAGATTGCTTAGCTATCAGCATAGTTTTAAGAAGAATGGTCAGAAACGAGGTCTCAGCACTGACCTATTAACATGGGGCACCCTTCAGAGAGATATATGGCCTCTGGAAGTACAGGAGGAATCCCTAGTTGCTCCTTGGCATGCACAGGGCTGCTAACCAAGCGTGCCCACTTCCCACAGTTGTTCTGACAGCGGATGCATGAAAATAATTTGGAAACGAGACCACTTATTTTTGGAGCCGCGCAGATATAGAACAAGCTGGCAGAATCAGTAACCCAAGCATTACAAGCTCCTGTAGCTCCCCATCTGATCTATACATAAAATTCTTTGTGTTATGTCACTTTCAGGAAGAAATCTACAGATGAAATGATGGGCAATGACTTTGTGTGAGTTACTCCAGCCATAAGGATAAAGAAACAAGGTTTTCACTGGAAAGACTGACAACACAATCGAATGAGGAAAATTCTCCTCTTATGAGCAAACCCACGAGTTACAAGAAATTGTAGAAGGCTAAAAAAGGAGCGGGAGTAAGCTGAAACATGTTGATATTAAGTTCTGGTTAAAAGGACAGCAACAAAAAAACCACTGTTAAGACAGCACAAGGCAAGGAACTGGAACCTACACACAAGTAACAGCCCACAGACTTCACTATTCAACAGCAGATAAAGCCAGAACATAAATTCTGTTAAAACATGTGATATAACAGATATAGGTTATTGCTTATCTACATAGCAATAATATAGATAAAGCCATTCACAGCACATAACTTTTGCACTGTAAACACACTTTACACTGTAAACACAGGTTCCTGTAGAATATTCTTCTTCTGTTCCAAGATAGAAGAAGACCACAGCTGACCAAGACAAGGAATTTGCTACTGCAGAGACATTTCTTTCCGCATCATTAAACAAAACCAAAACTCTTTAAAGCAACTTCTTTTACAGAAAGGAGAAAGAGATATTAAGTACAATGCTTCCACAACCTGATAACCAGCTGCAACAGCTCCTGATACAGGAGGAAAAAAAACATTTATGATCCCTTACGTTTTTTACAGCTTAAAAAAAGAATACCTCTGTATATTAGCATGCTAACAAAATAACTGCTTTGTGGAAGGGCATCACAACAGAGTCAAAGAACCAGGGCTTAATAAAACTACTTAGAGCCTTACATACTCCTAACAACTACCAGGTGCAGGTCAGCCAATGTGAAGAAAAGACAACTTTGTCCTTCCAGCAGTGTTTCCACCTGCCAGCAGTGCTTGCCCTTAGAAGAGGCAGCCTCCTGGGAGGTCATCTAGCAACTGACGGCCACAACATTGACCTTTCCAAGTGCAGAGCTTGCCTTCCCTAGTGCAGGCATGTGGCTGGGCTCCCTGCTCCACCTGAAGCAGCGTGTGCCCGAGAGCCACGGGAGTGACACATCGCTGAAATGTGCTCAATGTAGCGAGCACAGCTCTTCCCTCGAAACCCCACAGCCCACATCCCCCTCTGGAGGAAACCAAGTGCGGCCAGGTAACTCCAGCTTCCCACAGAAGCAAACCTGGCTACAGGGGATCCCAGGAAAAACACTCCAGGTCTACATCCTAGGTATTCTGTGGCTGCAGCATACAGAATCATGGAATCAATAAGGTTGGAAAAGACCCCTGACACCATCGACTCCAACTTATGACCAAACACCACCATGTCAAGCACACCAAGGCACTGAGTACCACGTCCAGCCTTTCCTTAAACACCTCCAGAGACGGTGACTCCACCACCTCCCTGGGCAGCCCATTCCAATGGCCAATCATCCTTTTTGTGTGGAAATTCTTCGTAATGTCCAACCTAAGCTTCCCCTGGCGCAGCTTAAGACCGTGTCCTCTCGTGCTGAAGCAGCACAGCCAGCCCAAGAGTTGGCATGCTGAGGAGACGGCACGACACCTCCCGCCAGGACCCGGGCTGGCAGCAGGCGCGGCACCACTCACGGCGAGCGCTGCTCGCCCACGTCTGCGAGCTTTCCCTTCCCGTGCCACCAGCACGGAGCTTTATCGCTCTGATTTTAGGCGGAGTGCTGCACACCCCCGGCAGTGCCCCGCCGAGCGGCCACACCGCGGCCCGGGACAGCCTCTCCTCCCGCCCCCCGCCCCGGCTCACGTCCGGCACCAGGAAAAGCGCATCCCCGCGGGCCGCCGGGACACGCTGCTCGCCCCGGCACACCGAGCTCCTCCTGGGTCGCCCCCCGCGGCTCTCGGGGGACCCGGGGCTCCGCCTGCGCCCCGCAGCCCGGCCCGGCGGGCGATGCCGCAGGGGGCTCCCCGGTGCCGGTGGCTGCCCCGGTTCCGGCGGCCGGGCTCACCTTTGAAGAAGCGCAGCGCCAGCCCGTAGAGCTCCTCCAGCGCGAAGCCCCAGCGCCGCTCCAGGCTCAGCGCCG
>VZRV01000144.1:858906-881763 GCA_013398115.1 Falcunculus frontatus
CACCTCGGCGTTGGGGCTCAGCGTCAGCCCGTCCACCGAGACCTCGAGCCGGTCCGAGCTCAGCACCGCCGCCATCCTCCGGCGCCTCCCGCCCGCCCTCCGCCTCCTGCTCCGCTGCGGCGGCCACGTCCCGACTTCCCGTCCCCTCCGACCCGGATCTTCCGGGCCCGCCCACGGCCCCGCCCCGCCCCGCCCCGTCCCGCGCCGCGGCTCCCGGGCCGCGGGATGCGCTCGAGGATGGGGCTGGCGGCCAACTCATCCCCGCCCCTCAGGGACACTGCCTGCTCCTGGGGCTGGGCAGCCGGACCCCGCGAATCCCGGGGACCTGGCTGCGGGAGCCGCCGCTGGGCGCCCTGTCCGCGCTTCTTGGTTGCTTCATAGACGGGATAATGGTTTTTCAGCAGCGTTATCTCCCTCATGAGGAGAGACTGTGGGAGCTGGGCCTGTTAAGTCTGGAGAAGACAAGACTGAGAGGGAATCTTATTAATACATAAAAATACCTGAAAGTGCCGAGACTTTTCGGTGGTGCCCAGTGACAGGACGTGGAGCAATGGCCATAAACTATAACACAAGAAGTTCCACCTCAGCACCTCAGCCTTTTACACTGAGGGTGGCAAAACACGCACAGGCTGCCTTAGGCAGGTCATGACATCTCCCTCTCTGAGACATTCAAACCCCACCTGGATGATTTCCTGTGTCACCTGCTCCAGGTGACCCTGCCTTGGCAGGGGGATTGGACTGGGTGATCTCCAGAGGTCCCTTCCAACCCTGACAATTCTATGATTCTGTGAAAGCCTTTTGCTCCGGCTGGAAGGTGGTGTGGGGTCTGCTACTGACCTCTTGTCCTTCTCTCTCTGAAATCATGCTTCAGGCCTCACACAGGAGAGGAACGAAATGAGCCAGAGAAAGGAAAAAAGAGCACAAGGCAATTACTTCTCCAAGAGCTGTATTTGCAATTAGCTCACTCCCTTGTGACTGTGAAACACCGCTTACAATAATACTATTATTGTGTGCTGGGGAAGGGGAGAGAGTCACTCTCATACACGGCTGAGGAGGTTTATTCCCAGCACACACAATCTTCCTTGCGGGATTTTGAGAGAGACTTCTCAGCCAAACCAAGGTTCAGGCTACATGCCTGGGAAGTGGCATGTCCCTGCCCGGTGGTTCATGAAGCCAATGCTAAGGAAGAGAACTGCACACCACTGCAGCCTCCTGAAACTCAGGGGTGTGGGAGTCTCACCTGCCCCCCGAAGCCTGTGCCCCCTTCTAGGGTTATCCCCTGAAGTTTGTCACACTGCCTAGTTTATCTGCCATTCAAAGTGGCTTTGGATCCATCTGTTTATCTCTCAGGAATGTTGAAGAAATTTTATTGTCACAATCACAAAGTGCTTAGAAGCCGTTAGGTGAAAGGGAGAAGAAATGTAAAGCTTTAAATTAAATTACTTCATTTCCAGGAAGTATTTCTTGAGAGAGCAAATGCCAGCCAGGGCACTGTTTACTACACATGGGGCAGAATTTGGTTCAGATAATGAATCAAAAGAATTTCAAAAGAAATTTTACAACTAATTGGAAATGCTTTGTAGCCTCTCCGCTAGCATTTCTGTTTATTGAGGATCAAATGTAACACCGTATGGTTTGCTTTTTCCTGCCAAAGGCTGCAAAATGAGGCTGTACCACCCCCTTTTGTTGGCTGGAGCTCTCCAGAGCACACAGTTCTCCGTACAGACTATTTGGTGCTACCTCACAGACCAGTCTAACAGCAGAACAGATAATTTTAGCTCCTCATACAAACCTGCACCCTGCCTTACAGGTCTATCACTTCGGCATCATATCCGGCTCCACTTTAACATTTAATAGTTAATTTATAAATCACTTCTATTGAAACTTCAGTTTTCAAAGTTTTGGTCTGACACATTTCCTGCTTGGCTTGAGGAGTTTGCACTTCATAAATATTTTCTTCTGGCATCAATTCTACACTTTAATCCATAGTTTCTGCTTTAAGAAACTCCAAATTCTTTATCCTTAAAATGCATCCTTAGAGTAAGAGAAGCTGAAGTTCTGACTGATCCATATTGATTTTCTGTTCCACCCAAATGGAATAAAATACTCACCTTCTATACAGTTTAAACCAGAGGTGTTTCTGCTTCATGGAAGGAGACTGGCCTGAAACCAGGCAACCCTTAGTTTGTCTGTGTGTTTGGAGGCCAAGCTAAATCCAGGGTGCCAATGAGCTGATTTTGGGAATATTTACAGAAAATTGATTTATCTCCTGCCAGGCTGTCTCCTGTAGCGAAAGCTTGGTGTGCTTAGCAAATGTGAGGCCATTCCTCTCTCCTGTGCCAGCTTTGCTCTACCATGTAAGAAGCACGTGAGCTGGCACCTTCCCAGAGCACAGCTGCTCTGGAGAGAGTGGAATGGACATGTTATATCAGCACTCCTCTGTTTCATGGTGCTTCCAAGTTGGATTTATAAATATGGAAACTCACTGTTGTTACACTGTGGTGTCAGTAAATGCTGTGATGTGCAACAAGCTAAGTGTCTGATCAGGTGTGGGAAGGGGAATAGCTGTGAGATGATATTTTAGGGGAAAAATGGAAATTCAAATCTTGGGAGGAGTCAGGAAGTCCTGATGAAACAATGGAAGTAATGATGAAACATTTTTCTAGGAGAAAGTTTTGAATTTGCAGTGACGGTTATTTAAGCTGACTGTTCCCTGGCATGCAACCAGTATGACTTGCAACACCTTCAGTGAATTGCTCATCAATCCTGTAAATGAAGACATATTTCCCACCTGATTATGACAAAGAGTTCCCAATAATTTATGTGTTGGAGAAAACCCTTAGCTTAATTCATAGATAAGATGAAAATGTTAAGTTCAGCCAGGAAATAGTTCATTCATTTCTTGGAACAGCAGGCTCTGCATGGGAAAAGAAACACAGAAGAAATACAAATCCCAGAGAGGGAGTCTGGTCCTGTAAGTACAGTGCTCTCCAATAAGAAATGCAGGCCTAGAAAATTTATGGAGAATAAATCAATTATTTAATTCAAGCTGCTGAATGTTTGACAGTTAAAAATACCAACCCACTCACTGAAATGATACAATGAAGAATTAAAACATTCATAAGGCACTGGCCTCATGTATACAAACAGCTCTTCTACTCTTCCTGGTGGGAGAGTGAGGAGCCTACCTCTTGCAGGTACCAGAGCAACAGCCCTTCCTCCCAGACAGCCCTGGATGAAATCCATGTGCTTCCTGTGGCTTTGGCTGTCCTTTGGAGGAGTCTCATTTGTGTGGTGGTGTCTAACAGAGGAAGAGCCCTGCTTTGAGAGATGTGGCTGAACGCGGTGTTTGCTGCAGCAACGGCTGCTAAATATTTGATTATCTCAAATGAACATCTCTGGCACTGTGCTATGGGCTCAGAAATGCAAATCTCTCACTCAGGAAGTATTTTTATCAGTTTCTCAGGAATGGCTATGTTCAATAAAATGGGTGTGACCATCAGTCCCAGCCTCAGTGCTGTGATACCAGCCCAGAGCTCTTGTAGCTGGGAAGGAGTGGAGTGCCTGGAAGGAAAGGCTACATCTATCTCTGGGAGGGTGACCGGGTTAATAGATGAATTAAATTCCTCAAAGTTTGGAAATTGAATTGCTTTTGCGAGTATTAACAGGACTGACCTTTTTCCGTAACGTGACAGTCCTATTCCTCTTCTTACTGTCTTCATTTTCTATTCATGAGAGTTGTACTGGCTGAATAGATCCAGGACCAGAAGGAAGAAAGTGTTCAAGCTCTTTTAGTTTAATTAAAGGTTTTATCTTTGTCTGTCTGCCTTTCCTTACAGGACAGAGACAAACTGTTTGGTTAGGAGCTGATCTGACACTGTAAAACCACCCAGGGAGGCACTGTTACAGTGTAGTGGACTCCCAGCTCTGCTAGAAACATGAAGAAAGACAAATTTGATTTGTGCTTATATCTCATATAATCTAGACTAGGAGTATATAGAAATATTTTTGTTTTCCCCTTATAGTTCTCTTGATTACAGTCATTTTATAGAATTGATTTTTTTTTTTTCAGAAGCATGTTGGAAAATATCTTTTTCCAGGACTTAGAGTGAATCATAGAATCATCATTATCATGTGCCACTGTTGCCCATTTTGGTGACCACTCAACCTCATTTACCACCAAACTGCTCTTTTTGTGTCTGCTTGTTGCTTGTCCTGAAGTTTAGGAGCTCATGGTGACCCTAATGTATGTGTGACAGACAGCAAATGTTCTCAGTAACACTTTAGATGTTCAGGACATGTTAAACTCAAGGATCACACTCCAATGCCTTGCATTTCTGTAGTAACTTATGGTGACATTCACACCAATTTCTCTAATTTACTGTATGAGGTGCAGAATAAGTTAATCAGATGTAGGATCTTGGCAACAGCTTTTTAGCCATGTCAGCAAATCCTGCTGAAATCAGATTTATTGACAGGGTGCTCGAGTGACTCTTGAGGAAACATACACATGCTAAAGTCCATCCTCACTAAATACTCCCATTTTGAGAGGCAGCAAACATCCCATAGCAGGGACACAGTTCTACCAGCTACAGGTGACCATAAAAGAGCAGTTCGGCCTCATAAATGAAGTGATACCAGTTCCACTATCTCACGCTGATATGATTGCATCTGCTGAAGTGTAACTGTGTAAACAGGCAAGCCCTTCACAGGCACAGGACCTGGGAGAAGCAGTACAGCACTTTTATCTACAGGTCTTTGCCAAATGAGATATGGCCAGGAATTTGAGCACTTCCTGAATTTAACCAACTCCTTTAATAAAGTGATTTTACAGAAGAGAGAACAGGGAAATTGATGCAATTAGCAACTGCATTTTTGGCTATGTGCCCAGAAAAAAACTGTGAACCAACAGCCAGATGAATGATTTCTATCCATGTAAATTCAGAGCACCTATGGATGCTCTTTTAAAACACCTCCAGAAAGTGAGTTGTACCTTTGTGGCAGGGTCTGACCCCAACTAACACGTGTCCCCAAAGGGGACAGAGGTGGCATACACCTGACACTGAGCTCTGATGCTCCAGACACGTCCTCTTCTCTGCTGTGCTACATACCAGCTTCTTCATCCTGTGTCCTTTCCTTTTTTTGGCTTTATTTCCAAGTGAACTGTATCTACCTCTGGGACTCAAAGCTGTCCAGTGGCACGGGAAATGATAGGCAGAGACGAGATTTCTCTGCAAAACTGCTGCCCCTTCTGCCTCTCTCTTGGTAAGAGCAAGGCTATGTGTGCAATACGTGGCACTATCCATGTCACTCCTATTCAGCAAACAGAAGGGTAACACACCTTTCAAAAGCATGCATTAAACCTGTCCCTCTTCACCTGATTAGCAAATGCATTCTTTAGTGGAGAGCATGTGGCTGGTTCCCAGCTGCTCAGCTGTGGCTCACTTTTTTATGTTGTTGTTGTTTGGGGTTATTTCTCTTGCTTTGAGTTAAACTGAGAATGAGGTTTCATGAAATGTCTGCAGCCCTGTCCTGCTCCCAACCACACATCATGCACTCCCATCAACATCCTGGTTGCCAGCTCTTAAGCTAGTTGGACCTCTCAGCAATCCTCTTCACCTTTTTAAGTAGCTGGGTTAGTTCTCTGCTGGCTTGGAGGGCCGGCCTGGTTCACCAAGGGGTCAGGAAAGCGCTGGCAGCAGCAAGAGAATGCTGCCAGGAGCAGAGGAGCGAGGATGGGAGCAGGTTGTCCCTTCAGGCACAGCAGCTACAGCCATGAGCTAATGCCAAATAGCAGTGGTTGCACTCCACCGCTGCTCCCAGCTGCCTTTTCTGCCCTTTCCCTTGCACTGGGTCTAGCAGTGGAGTGGCTTCAGGGTGAGTTGATCCAGCTGGCTGATCTGGCTGAAAACTCCTCATTTTTATGGCATGGTTGGTTTGCCCGTGGTTGTCAGCCAGATAAACAGATTCACCCTCTGGCCGCACAGCCACTAAATGCTACGTAAGGAAAGCAAACGGGAAACAGAGAGAGAAATCAGCTTGTACACAGCCCAGCTGCAATACCAAACTGCAGCCTAAAGAGCAGCCACGCCTATCCAGTCATCCCGCTGTTCCTGCCAGAGTCAGATCACTAGACAGTTTGCTTCCCTACCTGTGCTCTTCTGCTCTAATGAACATCTTTTCAGTACAGGAAGTGTCTTTTTATCTCCCTTATTAGGTGTGAGTAGAATTGCACTCCAGCAGGCAATTTCAATCTCTTCTGATTTGCGGACTGCTAGTGGAGAGGGCTAGCAGGACTAAATCTATTGACTTCTGTTCCTTTGTGGCTTTTGTGGACCTTGGAAGTTACTCACAGTGGCAACAACTACAGACTGAAATGTATTGCACAGCAGAACTGCTGAGAATCACATAGGACTCACCAGACTGGCAATAGTCTTTTGACATCTTTTTCTCCTCTCATTTCTTTTTATTTCTTATCGAGGATAATAAAATCAGAGCTGATTATGGAGAGTGAGGCTAGTGAACAAAAATGGAAACTTTGGGCTAAAACCTTTTCAGTTTAGTTTCCTAATGGACAGCACAGAACAAATTACTGAGCCAGGACTCCTCATTCTCTCTGTGAGTAGGCTGTCTTTATGGGAGATAAGAAGAAACATCCTTTCTTAGTAGTGCAAGATCCTTTGTTGCAAGCCAGAGTCACAAAGCTACGTTTGTGTAGGGGCTGCACTAGTAACTGTGCCTTCTCTTGGCTTACAGATGCTCCTTTTGGAAAAGCTGTGGCTCCTCTCTCCATCATTGCAGAAGGCTATATTTTGGTACGAGGGGGTTTCAGTGGCAATACTGGCTTGCAGTGAAATGCAGCCTCCTTCCTTTTATACCTCTTCTCCCTCTCTCTCTCCTGGCTTTATTCCCAGATCTGATTCACAGCCCAGCCCCATAAACTGAGTCAGTACAATTGTCAGGGTGAAAGGCAGCAAGGAGAGGAGTGGGAATGAGGGAGATGGCAAAAGGAATGGCAGGTGGGATCTGCTTGAGCTGCCAAACCCTTACTTTTCCTCAACCCAGACTTCAACACCGTCATGTTTAGTACATCCATAGTCTGGCCCAGCCCCTTCAGCTAAAATTGTCTGTAGTTTATTTACACATCTTCTGGTCCCTACCTTGCTGATGACTGGGAGGAATTGCTGCTGAAGAGATCACACGTTTTTCTCTTAAATACAGAGAAACATGAATCGTTTTCCTTTCACATGCTTTGCTGCAAGATAATGAAACCTTTGAATGAGAAGGGGAACAACATATCAACATATTATTTAAAGTACTCATGAAGTCATCCACTGGGGACCTCATCATGTACCTTGTTAAGTGGGGATGGCTGGCATGCATGGGAAAAACAGGGCAAGAGCTCTCAAAGGAAAAGCTTAACCCAGGTCAGTACATTTCACCAGCTAGATTCCTGAACAATATTCCCAGGAGAGAAGTATCTGAATGCCTGATTCAGTGGTGATGCGCTCCTACACACCAGTCCTAAAGCAGCAGAGGTTAACAACACTTGAAATGTCAGCACCGGCCCCCGAGATAAAACACTATCATGATGAAAGGAGCAATTCTCTGGCGTCCTTCCACCTGCAGAATCTATATAAGCTGGGCTGCACTCAAGGAGCCTTAGCAGTGCAATTATGTGAGTTAAGAACTGGGTCTTTTGCTGATAAAAGCCCTCATTTAGGTGTAGCTATACACACATAGGCAGGAGGGGTCTTTAACCTCACTGAGCTACAGCGAAAAACCATATCTCTAGTGTAGACAGTCCTTAGAATCAAAAGTACGTGAATATCTCATGTTGTTGATTTTATTACAGGCCTCGACAGAGTACCCATCATTGTAATTCTTGAGTAGCCTTTATACAACAACAAAACAATGGTATTTTCCAGCTGGAGAATAGGCTCTAATATTTACAACATCAACTGGCATTTCTTTCCAGGTCAAAACCTGGGGAATGAAATTCCTTGCTGGATGGAGTCCCAAGCATCACTGGTAGTGTGCCCATAACCTGTTAGCCATGACAGACAGCTGGTTCTTGCTAATCCTCTCTATCCAAAAAGAGGGCAGTAGCAATCTTTGAGGGTTGAACCTTATCACTGTGGTGTGAAATGCCACTTGCAGGTCAGTGGCTACTTGTTCCAACCCCCCTCACTACATTTTGGGTGCAAAAATGCAATTATCTCACTGTTGACTTTAAGAGAATAGTGGTCATATCACTTAAGTGGTCATATCGCTTAAGTGGTCATATCAAGAAGAGGCTGGTCCTGATTAGGACTCCCAAATCCCACAGAAGTAAGACTATCCAATATGATCCGGTTTGATGAGAATAACACTTACTTAGAGGCAAGTAATCTAATGCACAACAAAATATCTAACAGATTTGATCTGTCATCTAAGAGACAGGAGAAAAATCCTTCAGAAGGGTTGGAAAGTCATGAAGATCCGAAGAAGAAAATTGTTATAACCACACGTGAAAGAAGCAAGATGTTAGCTTTAGGATCACATTCATTGCAAAGGGGTCCAAATTTTCAGTTAATTACATTTTTTGAAAGAGCTTGTTTTCCTCAACTTGTAAAATATATTAGAGGGAAAAAACATGTGTTTTGAAAGAAAGTCCTTTTTCTTTTCCCCAGTGACACAGCACAAGATGTTCCCTTTTAATGTGTTGCAGGAGTTGGTTTGATGATTCCTCCTGACACCTCAAAGATCTGAGACTACAAAGAAGTAGTGAAAGGATTAAATAAATCACTTGGTCACCGTGAAAAATCATAGCCAGGCAGTTGGAACACCGGGAGCCTGAGGTTTCCATGGCTATTGTACGAGACAGACAGCTTCATCTTGTTACCCGTCTAGGACTGCAGGACTATATTTTTCTCCTCTTTAATCAAATGGGCTTATGGCCAACAGTTTACCAGTCTCACTTCTAGAAGTGTGGAAGCCACTTAGTTGTCACAAATCCTCAGACAAAAGTAGAGAAAAGCTTTGCAAAAAGTTTCAGATGTCCCTATTTAGAATGGAGGCTGCTCAATATCTAAAGAACTGAGCTCTTAGTTGTCAAGGGATAGTAAAATCTTAAATAATCTGCAGACTGTTAGAGGCACTGGCTGGGAAGTTATTGAATGTTCAAGGATTTCCAGTATCCTGTTTCCTAGATGCCATTTAAAAAAACAACCTTTAATTCCACAGCAACTTGTCTCCCCCTGTGATACCATTATGTGTACATGGCTGGACACGAAAAATGTGCCAGCTCTTACCTGACAGCATATTGCTACACACTGTAGCATGTAAATTAGTCTCTGTGTGTTGACACAAGTCACCTTTCTTCAGCGTCACTTTATTTAAACAAGCATACAGCATGTGTTTGCATGTGTATCTGTAGGTAGAAGAAACCACCTCCCCAGCCAGCTCCTTTTCCTGTTCACACTGTGAGCCCAAAGCACAGCAAACAGCCAGGAGCCCTGGCAAGGTGGGGGAGCCTGAGGGGGTTTCCAGAGAGCCGTCAGGGAGTCAGGGAAGGATGGGCACTGGGGCTCCTCCCTGGCTCCCTCCCAAGCTTTCTGTCTGACTGGAGACTGCTTGCTTTCATTTCTGGGTGCCTCTGATTTTCCTCATGGATCAAACATCCCAACACTAGCTGGGTGCAGCCAGTGCTCAGAGACATGCCAAGCCCATCCCATGGTGCGCATATTTCCATCTCAACGGCTTTGGCTGATGCCAAACCATTCCTCGCATTGCCTGACTGTCCTGTCACCTCTGGTAACAGCCGTGTTTGGCAGCCGACCATTTCCTTGCAGACTGCTGAGCTCACGGCTGCTCCAAACCCGTGTCACAGAAGTTTGCACGTCCCTTGGAACAGGCTGCTGCCCACCCACACTACAAAGGCCTATCTGCACTACAAACCAAACCACCCTGCCTACAACGTTGCAGCCACTTTGCACTGTTTAGTCCTGTGAAGGGTGCAGAAAGGAGCTGGAGGCTCTGCGAGGCAGGAGGGTGCTGTCCCTCAGCCTGGCTGGTCCCCCTCTACAGGCCCTGCCAAGCCACAGCTCAGCCCAGCAGGACTTCAAGCAACCACTTCAGCAAACTGGGCACTCATGAGATTTTTTCTGAAACTTTACTTCTTTTTTATGTAGCTGTTGCTTCCTGGACTCATATGGTTTGATCTGTCTCATTTGGTTTCAGAAAATGGAACTGGATGTGCCACTGGTAGTGTCAGCTCACCAGATGGCAGGCCAGCAGCTATGGGGAAGGGGGAAAGCACAGCCAGGCTCAGCTTTTTGCTCTGCCACTCACTGACTTTCACATAACTATTTGTTGCTCAACCTTCCCATTTTCTAGTAAAGCAGACACATGCCTGGAAGATGTCTCAAAGTCCTCAACAGAAGCAAGTCCACAGAGGGAAATGTGGGGATCATTCCTGAACGTTTATTGTTCAGATTTTGGAAAAAAACCTGGCTTTACTACAACATCCACCATCTCAGGGCTGTCCTTAAAAGAGACCCAGCCAAAACCACCTCCAGTACTGTGAGGGTGTACAGTGCTAGCACAATTCCGTGGTCATTCACTTCTATCTGTTCACTCTAGATGAATAAATCCTGTTTCCTTCAACAGTTTCCTTTCCTGCTTTGATGGGAAATTTTGGCCTGGTCAGTGTTTTATGAAATATATGGCCAAATCCAGTTAAGGATGAAAATAAGTTTCATGTGTTGGGTAACATGTCAATGGCCTTACCCCATGCAAGAGTTCAGTTTGTAAGTGCATGTGAACAACACCCAGCAAAGTTGCCCAAAGGAAGGTTTGCTGCTCTGTTGTCACTGTGTAGGGATCACTGATAGCACAGTCAGTGCGAGGTAAAAGTCAGTTAATTTTGCAAATCCAGGTAAAATTACCTTTCTGTTAACAAACCGTGCAAAATTACTCATTTTGTCTAACCTTGAATTCCTCCTGGTTTCTGGGGAGATTATGTCCCAAATTCCTTGAACTATATAATGATTGCTATTGTATTTTATTTTGGTTGTGTGAACATGAAGTAGGGCGGACTTGTAATACACCAGGGACTGTGTAGAGCAGCAGCTGTTACACTTTCAAAGAGCATTACTGAGCTTTTTATAGTTGGCTGCAGTTGACATCACGGCTAAATAGAGTCTTGCTCTAAAATATATTTCACTCAGCCTATGCAACCTGAAATCTATGCATTGCTGGGAGGAGAGAGGGTCACAGGAAGCAATGCAATACCAGCACAGATGTAAAAGCCTGGGGATGTGTTTGCTTCTTTTTCCTGCATCCATTAGAAATGCCCTTGAATATTTCTTTCCAGGAAGAGCAGAAACCTCTGGAGAAGAATGACAGAGTGAAACCTCTTATCTCAGGATCAGCAATCAAATCTGGCCCAGGTCAGCAGTGACCAACAGCTGTGGTACCTCACTGTAGATAGCTCTCTTAGTGCCTCATGGATGACTGTCCAAACCGAAAGAGGCCAAGTGCTTTTACACTGTTAGCACTGGTGCCACCAGGATGCTGCTGGAACCTGGGTAAAAGCTACTGTGCAGTAAAAATCGTTGGAGAGGAGCATCACACACCCAGCCCCCTTTCTGGGCTGGACCAGCAGCTTCCAGAACTTTTGGGAGAGAGCTCTGCACTGTACTGACTATTAAGAAAATGACAAAGCTGAGTTAGTTGAAACAAAGCTGAAGCTTATCCAGGACTCAAGTCCAGCCCCCAAAATGTCTAAATCCACTCTGTACTTGTGTGTGCCTGAGTATCTCTACTACTCTGTAGCTGGACATACTCCATGTAAATGGCCTGGGTTTCTTGGGGTACTTTCACAGCTTTACACTCACTGCACCTCCTCTCTGAGTCTGTGATTGAAGACTGCTTGGTTTTTCGATATGGTTTCTTCTGGACACCTAAATGACCACATGGGGAAATGTAGATATCTTGCTCTTTGCCTGACTTCTGTTTCATCTTACAGGGACCCACTGTCCTGGCAAGAAGTCCCTTTAAGGGGCCAAGCCAGGGATGTCTAGCCTACCTTCACCAGGAAAGACTGCAAACTGTGAGGAGATGATGCATCAGCAGTGTGTGAGCCTTCCCCGGGTGTTGGTTAGGTGGCCTGCCAAAAACGTCACAGGTGAGACTGACTGGCACAAGCCCTTTCACAATCTGACACTGTTTGCTGTTTGTAGGGTGTGATGGCACAATTCCTCCTTAAAACTGCCCGGACACAAGCCTCCTCTCTGCTGCAAAATGCATTATCCTCGTAGCCAAGTGAATTGGCACGTACCCAGCGCAGCAGCCAGGACTGACCAGCACTGCCTTCCCCTTCCAAAATGTCAGATGAATTTCTGCTTCAGCATATGACACCAGCAACCACACAAGTCTCCCAGCCTCAGGGTTGTTGCTGTCCTCTTTATGCTCTGCTCCCCTTCCTATTCATATCAACGTTCAATGGTCAACTCCCAAATGGCTCAAACTTCACCCAGAGAAAAAAAACCAAACATGCCATTATCTAAACTATGGTTATTCTGCAAGTACTCCAAAGAGCACTTCATCACCCTTTTTTTCCCCAATTCATGATTTTTATATGCCTACATGGAGAAAACCAGCAACCTGGACCCACAGATCTGGAGAGGATTTCACAGGAGTGGCCCTCCTTTTGTTGTGAAAAAAAGGTCAGTCTTTACTTTTGTGTGATGTGGTCCATGGTTTCTCCAGAAAACCATGAAATCCAGTGAAAACACTGGCCAGAGTTTGAGAAGTAACCCTGGGAAGTGTGGACAGAGAAAGAATTCACTCAGAACTGAACAAATGACCCGGTCTTTTGCAGCTCTTTGTGCCTACATATTTTACATAGTCTCTAAGTAAAATTCCCACCTGAAACCAGCTTTTGCACTTTGGTTAGTCAAAGGAATCTGGTGAAGCTGTACTGCTTCAAGATTAGATGAAGAATGGAAAGCAGGAAGCAGGCACCAATCCAGCTCTGAAACAGGCATCTTCTAGGAACAACCCTGTCTGTCTCTGCCAGTGTGCCATGCACCTTCTCTTCAGCAATGGGGCCACAGGCAAATTACAGTGGCATTTGATGGGTAGATTTGGACAGCCCAGATTTGGTTATATACTGTCAACTTGCTGCTGTGGAAAGCTGAAATGCAGACTTGTTTGGAATACAGGAGGTCAGGTTGAGTAGATGAGGAAAGAGTGAAACATCCAGGGGGCCTTGGTTGGGCACCTGTGTGGGTCTTAGAAATTATCCTGGTCCCTCAAGCAGGAGACTGCTCCATGCAGCCAGAGGAAAGATCACCACTTGGCTGAAGAGATGTGAAATCAAGCTCTGTGGGCAGGGAGGATCAGTCTTTGGTCTGCCAGGATTTTTAGTGGCAGCAGGTTCCCTGTTTCTCCTGAACTGCTTTGTACATACCAGGACTCTTGCTGCCTTAGTTGATAAAAATACAAAACACAGAGGAAGGAGAGCTTGACCAAGAGAGATTGATCAAAGGAAACTCCTTATCTTCTCACTTCTGCCCTTGCCCTGGCAAAATTTGAGAGAAATACAGCCTTTCTGAAATGCTAGAAAATCATGAACACTGCTTTGCTGGCACTGACCAAGACACACACGATGTAAAACACCCAGGTGATGCTGTGATTGACGTGGTATCCTGCCCAGCTTTGCAATTTCCAGCCACTGTCATAAAGATTTTGTCTACAGCCATATTTCAGGCATTGTCAGTGAGTGACAAAAGAGGCCAGCAGCGGTGGAACTGCAAATAGAAACCTACGCTATGACGCTGCTGCACCCTTTTTTGATCACTCAGACCTGCAGCAAACTCTCAGCATTCCTTTAAACCTTCTCTTACCTCAAATACCTTAGGACGGTCTCCTAGCTGCAAAGATGACTGCAAAAGAGGGAAAATGTGGTCTTCTAAAGATGTGGAGTATGGCTAAGATGGCAGTGGAGAGCTGCTGAGATCACTGCAGCCCAGAGTCACTCTCCATCTCGGATTGCAGTTGTCTCATGTGGAGTAATAAATGTATTTCTCCTTGGCATGTGTCCAGCAGCACGGAGAACCTTCCAGGAGCAGGGAAGAAAAGCTGTCAAGGAGAAAAGTCTTAAATACCCCAAGTAATGTGTAAAACAAGCTTGGTCATATGCAAAAGAGAGGGGTAAGAATCAAGGGGACTAAAAGATAATGGAGAAGGAGAAAAAAATACCAATAAAAGGAGGGAGAGGAAGACCTTTAGTCAACAAAGGAGAGGATCAGAATAAGGAGGTGACAAGGGTGCGGCCTTGGCAAACAGAGCCAAAGTCAAATAGAAAAATAACCCTGCCAGAAATATAAGCAGAGGAGTTGAGCTTGAATAAAAGGGGAAGAAAAACAGCTGTCATATAAAATGGGAGTGAGAGAATGAGGCATATTGAAGGTCTGGGGCAGGAGCTGCCTGAGCAGAGCAGCCCAGGGGGCACTGGTGCAGGCTGAAGGCAGGGACATGCCTCAGAGAGTGCCTTTGCCAGAGGAGTGAGCCAACACGCAGGACACTATTGGACAGCTTACCTGGGATGGCTGAGGCAGGGGGACAGGATAGTGGGGGATGAGGATGGAGATACTGTTCTATGCAAATGTGTGGAGCTTCTGTGTGAGTCAGACACCAGAAGACTGTGCTGTGGGCTTATGAAAGTCAGGATAACCCACAGAAATAATGCCTACCAAGCATGTTGCGTGGCACTTTTCTTTAATGTGATTTTAAATAGCAAAGAAATATGAGTCAGTTCATGCACAGAAGAGAATGACTTCATCAAATGGCATAGTAACCACTGCACTCCCCAGCTACGATCATGTGGAACTGCTGATTTAATGATCAACTGCAAAACCCCAGCTCAGGTGAAACTTCCCACGTTCCATCCACGTTAAACCTGAAAATCTTCCAAACTGTACAGAGGGTTGAAAACATCTGAAATTAAAGAGCCCAGAAAAAAGTGCAAGAGCAAAACCAAAATGGTTTTGTTGTCACGATACATGAGACTAAAAGTCCCTCATTTCCAAAACTAATCAGAAAAGAGGGTAGGAAACATTTAGAATGAATGATTAGACCGAAGCCAGAGCACTGACCTTGGCACACGCCTGAGAAGCAGCAGGGAAGCACAGGGGAGCCAGATGAAGGATTCTCCAGTCAGTACCACTCAGATACGGAAAACTTGGTGGATTTTAATAGCACCAGGGCAGCCAAGGGCAGAGAAAGATAGTGGGTTTGTGTTCATATTGTACCAGGCATCCAACCATACCAGGAAAGTTCTGGTTCTATGTATTGTCTTCTTGTTTTGAACCATTGGAGCAAAACTTGCTTCACATTTGGATCCTTTTCTTAATAACCATGAGACACAAGCTGTAACAAACCAACCAACAAACAAAGTAACATTTACATAAAAAATCATTAATTTCAGCAACTCTCAGATACCAAACACTGCAAGACAGAAACAGAGAATCTTGTGACTCATTTGTTAAGTTGGAGTAGAAGGCAGAGCTTACCACCTGCAGGGGACGATGATAAGGGTTTAAGAGCCTGCCAAGAAAAGGTACAAAACAATGCCCTAACACTGCTTGCTAAGGCCAAGGAGCCTGAAAAGGGAAGAGAGGGGACTGTTTGGAGGTTTTTTTGCTGTTATCCAATGCTGTTCGAGGAGGATGTGGCCTCTCTGCTATCCATCACCCTGCCTTCTCCTGCCTGCCCTACTCTTGTGTGTATATTCTGGCTGCACCCTGGCAGGCTGCCTCTCCTAAGTAGGTGCTGAATGAAAAGGAGGAAAACATGGTCCTGTCTTTTCCCTTAGCTCTTATCTTCTTCCTTCTTTTTTTTTTTTTCTTCATCTGTGGACATACTCCTTTGCTTCCACAGTGAATTAATTAAATATTATTGGGAATTCAGATAATGAAGTTATTTTGTATACACAACCACCTGCACCAACAGTTCTCAGCAAATCTTCATTAAGGAAAATATCTCTAAGAGTTGGGTATAACCTTGTTCAGAGCATGCGAGTAAGCAAAGCAATACAGTGAACTCTATTAAATAGAAGCTTTAGGTTCTCTCACAAAAACACATGCTATAAAATCAGAGAGGGCACAGAGAGAAACTGCAACAAGGATTTGTTTAAGCCTAGGGTTTGCTGCCACAGCAAACTTGGTGGGATTGCCCTCTCACTGCAGAAGCATCAGGTACATGCACCCTGCCATTCTCAAGGTATCTCAAACCCCAAAGGTAAGATGAGGTTTAAGTGTATCTAAATTAAACACTAAATATCCCCTGCTCTTTCAACCAGCCCCTCCTATCTCCAGGTAGCTTCCTCCCTATTGCCCGTTCCCTTTTCCCACCCCCACCATTTGCTCTTATCTCCCTCCCACTCCCAAATCCTTAATCTTCCTCTCCCTCTGATGGTAGGGAGCCAGCTGCTAGCCATCAGACATACTCTGCTCTTGCCCTGTTGCTGTGTCTGGGTCCTCTCTGAACCTGGGCATCTTGCCCCAAATCTGTTCCTGTTGGGACTTAGCAAATACAGCGCCTTGATCTTTTCATATGCATTTGCTGGGTTTTTACGCCTCCCCGCCTCCCCGCCTCCCCCACGGCTTCCTTCAAGGCTCTCTGTGTGTCTGAAGCTCTTATCAACTCCTCGGAGCAGAATACACGAATGGCACCAGCAGGTCTTGAAGTCACGTCTCACACCTCTCAGGAAATGGCTCACCCCACCAAGTCACATCCCCCTCCTAAGCACAGGGCTAAAGTCACAAGATACTATTAGTTCCTCATGGCCAAAAACAAGGAGACACAGCAGCTGAATTTTCAAAGGAAGACAGGCCGTGCATATATAGAGGTAATCAGGTCTGAGCCAAGCAAGACAGGCATCTTTCAGAGAGAACACAACCTCTTGTCACATTGCATTTATTTTAACCCTCTATCTGTGCATAGAGCTGCTGGGCAAGCCTGGCCCTGTACTTGGTGATCTGAAATAACCTGTGCTGGGGATTGATGTCACCAGGCTCTGACAATCATTCTGGTTCTCCAATGCCATGGGCTCCATCACACTGGAGATGTGCCCAATGTACCTCCTGCACCCCTATCAGGACAAAAGCACTGAAAGGGGTTCAGCTCAGCCCCTTGGTCACAGGTCACACTCAGGACACTGTGACAGCACCATCTCCCTTTCACTCCCCAGCACCCAGGCACCCACTGGGATAGCCTGGAGCATGGCCAAGTCACATTTCTGACCTTTTAGTAAGACACTGGCTGTATCCACCTCACTGTGTCCCAGGTGGAGGTGAACACACTCCCTGGGTTGACCAGAAAAGCAAGTCCCCTCTTTCTCTGTAGAGGACTCTGGCGAGGAGCAGCTCCTGGGGACACAGTTGAATATCCACAATGGACAGGCAGCTCAGGCCTTTCAGGAATATATTTCAAGGCACCTGCAAACCGTGCCAGAGTGAGGACTACACACAGCCTACCCTGCTCAAGCTCTTCCTTGTTAAAGCCGTGAGGACGAGAAAAATGACAACTCTAAATTAAAAACATGACATCATGGTGAGATCTCAGAACTCTATCTAAAAGCCTGGATGGGCCTCAATATATAGATCTTGCGTCTGTACATTGGGAAGACCTGATAAACCTCTAAAAGCATTTGGAGGCTGTAAAGAGCTTTGTCACAATGACTAGAAGCAATCAAAGGGAAATTAAGTATTCATATAAAGATTTCCTCTTAGGCAGAATGAAAAAACCTCAAAACCTAACCCTAGCATGCATTAACAATTTTTGCTATCAGGGCTTCTCTTCTACTAGAGAAGCTGGAAATTATATGGTATTTTCCTGCCAGCAGAAGCTCTGGAGCAAATGTAGTTATATATGAAACCATAAAAATGTGTCTGGACTACAATTAATTTAATTTGTGAGATAATTATCCAGGGATTGCTTCTTCAGGGACAAGCTATCCAGGGATAGCTTAAACTTAAACCTTAATAGCAAAAAAGTAGTTTTATTTTCTCTTAAACTTCCTCTAAATTAATGAAATCAGGTTTTTGTGACCACTGTTCTTTTTTTTGGTCAGCCTCCTAATATATGGAGAGGGACTTTACAAGGGCATGTCATGACAGGACAAGGCTAAATGGCTTCAAACTGAGAGAAGGGTTAGATTAGATATTAGGAAGAAATTCTTTACTGTGAGGGTGGTAAGGCCCTGGCACAAGCTGCCCAGGGAAGTTGTGGATGCCCATCCCTGAAAGTGTTCAAGGCCTGGTTGGATGGGGCTTTGAGCAACCTGGTCTGGTGGGAGGTGTCCCTGCCTGTGGCTGTGGGGTTGAAACTAGATGATCTTTAAGGTCCCTTCCAACCCAAACCTTTCTATGATTCTGTGATAAGATTTGAACTTTTTGGCCAATTTCAATTTAAACTGATGTAGAAATTGAGATCTCCAAGATACCAAATCTTTGCAAATTTAGTCAGGTTGACAAGAGACTGCTAAATCTCCACTACTAAAAACCTCAGTCTTGGGTTTAGTGACCAGAGAATCCATGTTAAAGACAGACACCAAAAGGAAAAAAACAGTAAGCCTTGCTGGAATGACAAAATACCGTGCAAGAGCTGTGTCCCTGCAGAGTCCTAGAAGGAACAAGGTGATGTGATATCTAACAAGCCAGAGGAGTTTGAACACAGCCAAGGCTGCACTGCTGGTTACAAATTACTGCATGGCAAAACCCCTGTGTCCCATTCCCTCCAGGACTGAGCAGCAGAACTGCTCACGTGTTAGTTATTTGAAGGGGTGTGTTTGTCTTGTCAGCAAAGTCACGATTGGGAGTCACACTGCTGCCTCCTCTTACCATGCATTCTGGGATGTTTCCCAAGCTCCAGTTCCTCAAGTCACATAAGGAAGGATCTTAAACTGCACATTTAAAAGATGACTTTGTGGCCCCAAGAGCCTGAGAGAACCTCCCCAGCTTGACAGCCAGCTGGAAAACTTGCCACAGGGTCTATCTCCCCTGCTTCCTCTCAGTCTCTGTGTTTCATAGCCTGTCTTACCCTTGCTGGATGCTCAGGCTGGCAGCAGTGATGTGAGAGCATGTTCTCCAGCTGAAGCTTAAAACCATTTTATTGCAGGTACAGGCACATTTTGTATTGTGAGTCCTCTTGGCACAGGTTCCTCAGTGCTGAGGCACTCCCAGCACAGACAGAAGGACAAGGAGTTTCTCTCTTGACAAATAGAGTGAAGATCAATGTAAACAGCATCTGAAGCAGCCTGTAATTTTTGGTATCAACACAAGGCAGTCTGCTTTTCCCTTAGAGATAGCTCTCTCAGTTTTAGCCCACTTAATTTCAAAAAACAAGCCACTTCTGGACTTTTGTTGTAGCTTCTGCTTCTCAGGGGAAGATGCAAAATCCCCCTTTGTGCTTGGTGGGACATAAAAGCAAGTCTGCAGAACAGGAAGGGACAAAATTGAATGTCTTCTAAATGCTTCCAGCCCTTACCTGGGTATGACTCCATGCAGATGCTGGCACCTACAAGGCATCAGAAACTTCCTTGCCAGACTACAAGGGGCACAGCAGGATGGAAAACTACTTGTCAGGGAAAGAAAACTCCATGGAATCCAGACACAGCACTTTATCCTTGCTGCAGGAGGCACACTGCACCACCCCACAGGCACGGCTTTTAGGACATCAGCAGGATGATACTCTGTGGGAGCTGTGGAGAAGTGTGCCAGCATTGGGAGGGGAGAGAACAGTCAGAAGGAAGCAAGGAGCTGTCTTTCATGGCATCCTGCTTGCCTGGGAGGAGGCAAAAGCCTCTTATTCTGATCTCCACCTAACAGCCCACTCCTTTACAATCAGAGCATTGTTCCCCTTGCTTTTATCAACCTTAGATCTGTTTCAAACCAAGCCAATACAGAAGGGTGGCCATGAGGATCCCACGGACAAAACTAGTGTGTGATGCTCTGAGCAATAGGAAAGAGAGAATATGATTCCTGGGCTCTGGTCTTGTTCCAGAATTGCTTTGCTTGTGCAAAAGCACATACCACTGGTAAGCAGAAAAGGACTCATCACCAAGATATATGAACATGCTGGTAATAGCCAGCCAGCCCAGACAGGGAAACTGAGGCAGACTAGAAGTAAACAGAAGCCAGCACCTGCAGACAGGCAGCACAGCATGACCTGCTCACAGCAGCCTCATTCACTCACAGGTATGTCTGCTAGAAAATGCAATTGTCTGCAGCCAGGTAACGAAGAGACTGAGTGTGAACCCCACACCCTGGGGCCCCGTGTGTGTAATCCTGGGCTGCACGAAGGGCACCGACCTTCGTGCCCACAATTCAGTCACACAGCTTCCTACTCCACATGGCAGAGTCACCAGTCAGGCGGCACTCATGGACAACATAGATTGCAACAAAATGTAGCGTGTGGAAGTTATTTTTCTTCCATTGTAACAATGTAGACTTTTAAAAGTCTGTAATTGTTACATCTGTGTCTCCTAATGAAAACTTTCAGGCCTGGGAAGCCTCACCATTCTTTTCCTCACCAAGGGGAGCATATCAGCTGCTGTCACAAGACAGCTGCTGGAACACCTCTGGAATCGTAAAGGGCAAGGGAACCGAGGAGGCTTTTGGCCTCAAGGATGTCACAGCAGCCAGACATCAAAGAGTCAGCCTATTTCCAGATTTATGAGTTGGGAACAGGTCTATTAGCTCCCAGTACTCACTCTTTCCTGAGTATCTATTCAATATACATTGATAGTTGTCTTAATGGGAAGTCTGACACTGAAAACCGCCATGCTCCTGGGCAGTCTGTCTCAGTTTTGGTCTCTGCTAGCTCAGCATCAGATCCAGGTGGTGGCAGTCCTAGAAGGCAGTCCCTGATGGGATCCCCTCATTTCCCTTCTGCTCCATCTGGCAGCGTCCTCTCGCTTGTACAGCCATCCCAGGGCCTGCTGGTAACCCACAGGTAGGAATCCCAGATCCGGAGTAAAAAAAACCCAACCAACAAACAACAACTGTTGTTACAGTACAGTTAATTTAACTTGGGTTAATTCCCTGATCACACTGTGGGGACTGACACATGCTCAGCTAAAGGGAAGGCATCAGGACAGGGGTGAACAGTGGGGGGCCTGTGGTGCCAGCAGCTCCTTAAGCCTGGGCTGCTGCTGAAAGAAAAACACATGTATGTGTGTGAAAAAACACATTTCCTCAAAAACCTGCTCTCTCTGTCTGACAGACTTAATCAACCTTAACCAACTCCTAGAAACTAAAGTCAATATTCCTGTAATGGCATAATTCCAAGCAGGATTAAATCCTTCAGAAACCTAAAGGATGCCACATCTCCCTTCTTCATTGCACAGGAAAGAAACCTGTGATCTGTTTTTCAGGAATATTATTTGATGTAAAATACAATAAAACATTCATTATGTAAATATAATCTGGAATAATTCTCTTTTGCTGCCACCTGTGGCATCTTCTAAATCGGCACGGAATCTGCAGAGTAATTCAACCCTCCACAAGTCTTTCACTGAAAACCTTAAATAATGCTGTCTGTGCTTTCTGGACCACCACTCACCTGTGCCCTTTCTCACCATCGTGCCCTCTTGTTACACTGCTAATTGAGAACACTGTACAAGTCTCATGTTTCTGACTGCTGGCTGCAGACAACAGCCCATGATTTTGGGAACAACCTGGAAACTTCAGTCATGAAAGCATTTGGACTGCTGCACATGTAAAAGGACAAAAGTACAAATGTTTTAAGAACAAAACTTCCAAAACCAGTTTTTAACAATTTTAACACGATTTTCTGTACCAAGTCACTTTTCTTGGGAGACAGTTGTAAAAAATAAAATGAGGACAAACCATTTTAAGTGCCTTGGTGGTGCTGGGGTGTGCAGGCAGCGCTTCAGCACGAGACCTCTCCGTCTGGAAATCAGTTATGGCAGAAGCACACGGGATGTGCAAGTGTGATGTGTAAAGGCATTAGCAAGTGGTGGAAAAGGTGATGACACCAATGTCTGCCTCTGCCCTGTCTGAGCTGCTGTGTCTCTCCAGGTGCATTTAACTTGCATCTTAAAAAGAAAGAGATGTTTTTGCAGCAGCAGGCACAGCAGGAAGCCGTACGCCGCCCGCACAGCTGGCAGTGAAGCACTGCAAGTGGAGCAGTTGCAGCCACGGGAAGAGATAACTTCTGTTTGCTTTATGTCTCACACCATGCACGATCTATTACTTGCCAAAGCAGACAGCTGCTTCAGGGCATCTACCTCCACACCAATAGCTGGAGGGAGTGAACTCCATAACCCTATCAGCCCAGATGTTGTATCAGAAATAACCCAGCCGCTGCACTGGGTCCTCTCCGGGGCGCCGAACTCCCAACGCCCAGTTGTTTTGCCCACGGCGAGCGGATGCAAAGCCCGCTCCCCTCTCCCTCCTGCCGTCCATGTGTCGTGCGGGGAGTCGAGGGCTGCCAACTATCACCCATTCCCATCGGGCACGCGTAGGGCTGCGGTGCCCGGCCACCGCTGAGTCCTCTGGGCTGAGCAAGGCAGGGGCCGCCCCAGTCGGGCACCCCACCGGCAGCCTGGGGCGCGGGGCCCGGCGGGGTGCCCGGAGCTCACCTTCCCCGCGGTGCCGTGCCGCCCCCTCGAACCCCCGCCCCTGCCGAGCCCCCCTCCCCGGCTATAAAGGGCGGCGGGCCGTCCGGGACCCCTCCTCGCCGCTGCCATGGCCGCGCTACGCTTCGGGGAGCCCCCGGCGGAGCCGCCCGCCTTCCCCGCGGGCAGGTGGGCAGGGGGCGGCGGGCCCGGCGCGGCCTCGCCCG